>JASCZW010009521.1:0-41920 GCA_034211315.2 Aedes japonicus | reverse complement strand
TCCGCAGAGGACTAATTCTCGTGAATCATCAATATTACTCAGCTGTATTCAAACCAAATGATGTAACATTTATGTACAGGCTTAAGGTAAATGTAAAGCTAAACAGGTTCTATAATCAAGTGATTTGATTTCATGCGCTTAAATACTCAGCAGCGATTCTTCACCAATTGGTCCGCTACTGAAGTTGTGCTACACCCGATTAGTAACGATTCAAACAAACAGCGAAGGATGTTATTGCGGCCGCTTAAGATGTGTGATGGTGGTTTACCGCATTGGGAAAATTAACTACTTATTTAACTACACATAACAGCCGATATGAATTAAATTTAAGTCAACAGTAAGGATGCTGTTCGTGCGACTGTCAAAGTGTGATTATGGTTTAGCGTGAACCAAAACCTCCTGTTAATTTATCAAAAGTTCATCGGAAATTCACAAAAGTTCAACTAAAGTATTAAAGTGGGCTTACAGGATACGATATTTTAAAATAAATCACGATGCGTTCTCGATGTATGAGGTGTCGATGTTTGGATTGCTGTATTCCTTAACCACAAGCTATCTCTGAATAGAAGAACATTAGAACACGTAAACCGATATTCAGAATCCATCATCTGCAACTGAAGTTTTTCCAAAGATAAATCATTTTCTCTCACATAGCATATACCTATTTTTTTTCTCAGAAGAAATACAGCTGCTGCTGTATTTCTCAGAGTGTGTTATTTTCTTTGATCCAATTTAAAAAAACCTTCCTCAATTCCAACCAATTTTCCGTTAAAACAGCATTTCAAACATCTACACAACAGTTCCTGAGCATTTTCTTTAGTAATAACGATCAGTAATTGGGACGGATCTCCAAACTAATATAAACAATACTACTAAGAGAGCCACCAACAACTGTTATTATAAAGCATATGGATGTTTTTTCTTCAGTATATGTATTGATAAACTGCAGATTAAACGTTTCATATGATATGATCTTCCAAACATACCAAAGGCAACAAAAAATACAACAAATCAAAACGCGACCATGGCTAACACTAGCAGTAAATGGCAGAAGGCAACTCATCCCCCCATCGACATCCCTCGATACCAACCCAATACCCGTAACAAGAACACTTCATCACATCCCTGCCTCCTTCTACCATCCACTGAGATACTGACTGGCAAGCCTATTTATACCTACTGATGGCTAGCTACATGTGCTATGAGCCTCAACCTATATCCTACATTCTAGTATATTACCACACTTTTGCTACATTCTCATTTTTCAATCAATAATTTTATTAAAAATTTCACACCCGCGCATTGCACGGCACAGATTTCGATGGCAGGCCAATGTAAAATGTTCTGTTGCCATTAGCCAAAAGTGCTCCTCCCCCTCTAGCAATCACAAGCTCCTCGCATCTCGCTTCTGAATTTGCTAATTAATTCGACGATGGAAGGTCCTTGGACCAACTCACCCATCTCTACCGATCTGCTGCCGCCTTCTTTCCCCATTACGATTATCCATTCCGCTGTCTGTCAGGAGCTATTTAATGCTCGTTCCGCTTCAATAGTTATCCTCATGAAAGTCAAATCACTTTCTAACTCGTCTTATTATTTTGTCTTTCTGGAAGTCACCGTCCACCACAATCAACACAACACAAAACAAACTACACCGAGCGACACAACAAAACTATTTCCAAACAGTTTCAACCCGCCCGATATCCGAAAAACACTGCCTGTTCTACGAAAGCTAACTGGAAGCCCACACCCGCCTGGGTTCCATATTCGATTTTTTTGAAATTCGGTTTCAGAAGATTGCCACTGCCGAAAGTCTACAGCTGGATTTTCACTCCACCGCGAAAGGAAACTGAAGTGCGAGCAGACCGCACTAGTCCCTGATGTGCTACTGTAATAATCCTACCAGCCTACTAGGATGCTGTCATCTTTGCCCCATTCTGCGAGAGATGGGAAGCAAGAAAAACACGCTTTCTAGGATGGCGATGGCGAGGGATGCTCAGAGAGCGCCGGAGAAAGACTCTCATTATCTGACAGGTTTTGGGATAAAATGCTATTGTGTTTGACAGTTGGCAGAGTCTGCGAATGGATTCGATGATGGGGAAAGAATATGCGGAATGGAGACAAGGCGATGGAAGATGGAGGAGAAATTCGAGATCTGACTGGATGCTGGTGAAGGGATGAAGTGACATCTGTGTGTGATGTTTTTAAAGAATTGAATGATGGGGATACTTTAATTTTACTCAAGTGAATGAGTAATTGAGGAATTTTGATTGTTTAAAATACATTCAACCTATGACATTGTTGATTCCTAATTAAATAAAATTACATCAACAAAGTTTCTAGCACAGGTCTTCAAAATGTCATGCAACATACTAAAATACTACGAAAACATCAGAATCACACGAAGTTTCTTCCATCTTAACTTCAAGTTTCAAAAAGTTCTTTTTAAGAAGTGCTTGAAGTGTTACGGTCAGAATTTGATCAAACAGGATTGCTTGTAAATTAGGTAATTTTTAACTTAGACTACATGTTCTTAGTTTTACCATTAATCAATTCTGCTGAGTTATTTCTGCTGAGAAAATAATATGTAGCCATAAAGTATTGAAAATTTGCTGAGTTTAATGACCTATAACTAGGAAAAAAGTTATCAGAAAAAGTTTTTCGTTGTACTAACACTAATTTCTTTCCCAAGCATTTGGACCTGTCAGAAAACTTTTATGTAAGAACGACAATCAATAATAGCTCATATTTTCATTCCAAGCAGTAAATCAAATGAACTTACTGGAGATATTTGCACCATAGAATCGACAGCTGCTCCTACATTGTGGTTTGAATTGTGAACATCGAATTATGGAAGTAAATTTTTGAATAGTAGTTTTATGTCACCTGTTTGTTCAACCCCCGCAAGCTTTCCCTTCTAGTTTTTATTTTTTTATTAACTCGGATTTGTTTACTTCCTGCGATCAGATTTCGAAAAGCACATATTATTCACCGCATAACTCCAGTTTACTTTAAAGCCTACTATGACAGGTAACCAATCAACATTAACATATGCAGTAAAACAACCCTAAATCTACATTTCAGATGCTACAAGCATTATATTAGCAGTATGTCAACCCCTTGAATGTTATCGGTAGTAAAGTTGGATTTTAAATGCTATTTAAATGCTTTTTAAAGTATTGCGAATACAAAACAGCATTGTGAAAGCATTATCATAGCATTGCAATAAAGCAGCCGTATATTGGACCAAAAGTGGCATTTATGCTGCGCTTAAGGTGACTTAAGGGGGGATATACAGTTAGAATGACCAAAAAATTCAATTTTACTTTTTTGCATAACAAGTTATTAAATTTCCCGAAGAGTGCGCCCCTGAAACCCTTTTTCGAAATTCGAACTCCAAGTGTTTCTTTTCATCGTTTTTCGAAGATAAAGAGACGCTTGACAGAGAAGACATATTTTCAACGCGTTTTTCTCAAAACAGCATTTTCGGAGTTTATGCCGGTGATAACTCAAAAACTAATTATTAGATTAAGCTGAAATTTATAGGATTTTTATTGCAGTATTACCTTTTATATGAATAAAAATTATTGCAATGTTTTACTACTAAATATGAAAAAATGTTATAAAATGGCGGAAAAAATGTGGACTTTTTCAAAAAGTTACGTCAAAAGTTTATTAACTTGTTTTTTTAATTCATCTACTAACAATAAATGAAATTAATGTAATTTATTTGAGTAAGCAGGTTTCAGATCAAAACTGCGACCAGGAGAGCAGGCACAAGCAAAATACAACGACGTTTTCAACGCTCTCTAACGGCCGCCATTTTATTGAAAGAAATTTGAAAACAATATTTTTGTATACTACATGGATACACTTATAATTGTTAAAAGTTTCGATTAATTTGAGTAATATCTTCCCTTTGAAATCTTTTTTTAAATGAGTTTTTTATCGTTCTAACTGTATATCCCCCTTAATTGCTTGATAAGCTGCCGTATGAAGACGCTTAGGAACTGCTTATTGGTTACTTGGGAGGTAAAGGCCTGAAGTGATTTTTGCCATTTTTGCAGAAGTAATATTGAAATAGTAATAATTGAACAATATAAAGGGTGGAACGATAAGAACTTGGTCGACTCAAAAATTACGTAGTTTATTTGCGTTTAGAAAACTTGGACACCACTCAATTTGTAGATGTATGCGTACTAAATATTGACTCTAGTTTGTTTTTGACACCTTCTATTCAGTTGTCAAAATGCCGTTGAAGCAAGAAAAGCAGCGTATCAAAATTTTGCATGCGCATGAGCAAAATCCAAATTATTCCCACGCCGACTTGGCAAAATTAGGGAAAGCGCGTATATTGTACACGAGTTTGTTGACCAAGTTTGGTTGAGTCGTAACGGAAAAAATGAAGCATGAAACAACGTGGAACAAACGTCAAGGCTGATTTCAAGCAGCTTCCAGGTCAAGAATATTATCCGGCTACCGAAAAAAGAAAAGTTCAAGAAAGGTTTAAGCAGAAAAAATGTCAAAGTTCCCGAAAAAATACTTGCTTTGGCTGGCGATTAGCACATGTGGGCTAGGAAGCGAAAGTTTCGTGACAACTGACACTGTCAACCAAGAAATTTGTGTAAAGGAATGCTTCCAATAACGCTTATTGCCTTTCGTGAAGAAACATAGTTGTTCCGTGCTGTTTTGGCCAGACCTCGCTACTTGCCACTACGGATAAATGGCTCAGAGATAGTATACTGCCAATAGTATACAAATTGTACCCAAGGAGAAAAATCCACCAAACTCGCCGAAACTGCGCCCACTTGAAAAATACTGGACAATCAGCAAGAGAAATCTCAAGAGAACTCAAAAAACAGTTGGAAGTGAAAAACAGTTCAAGGCAAATTTGCGATCAGCGGTATAATACTTAATGGAAATTGTGAAACGTAGAGCCCGACAGAACGTATTTGAAAATTGTGAAGCCTAATCAAATAATTTTCTTGTGTTTTGTAGACTATAATCATGAAAAAAACATAAAGCTTGATCATTTATAATGTACACTTGGGACCAGTTTTTGACTGTTCCACGCTTTATTATTCCGCAAGGAAAAGTGACAGCCCCATTTAGATTACATGGGCAGGCGTTACTAACGTTACGAAAATGTCCGTAGTTTGCACTCCGTTTCAGTAGTATATAAGGTAAGTATTTCCGGCTGTAAAAGCATTTCTTGACCATTACTTGTCCTATCCTAATGCACAAAACTTTTGAGCTGCATACCTGCCTTAAACTGTTAAAGTTTTTTTTTCGGTGTCCTAATATTTTTCAATTGGACGAAGATCTGGTATTATTGAGGGCTCTGGTTTTCACTGAAAATTTATTTTCGTAAATTAGCTTTCACTCGTTTCGTAAACTTGGATATTGTACATAAAACAAATGTGTCGTAAATTGTATGAAACATTCATATTGCTTGTTATCTAACAAAATGCTATCAATATACCTTGTTTGTACAATGGACAAAATGAATTTCATGAACACCAGCCAATCACTGGTTCTCTTCGATCGTACTCATCTTCAGCGTTTTGTCCCTAGTTCTACTTTTATGATGGATGCACTGTGCTCTATCCACACTCAGAGTATCCTTGTAACGTTTGATTACAAGACACACCGTTGACTTTGGGAATTTTAACAGTTTTGCTATTTCTGAGGCAGACCACGAGAGATTCTCTAAATGCTTGTGCACAATTAATTTTCTTTTCTCAAGTTCCATGATCCGTAATTTCGAGATGCGTCGATCAATCGAGAAAAACTTTTAACCATTTCTTTTCGTCAATAAAACATCAACATATGCTTGCCAAACGTTTTTTGTTCGAACCAACAGGAACGCGGTGGTGTATTAAAACGTGAGTCCAAATTTGCTTTGAATCGAGCTTTATTACACTGTCGTCATAGGGGTGAAGGTAAGCGATGCAGACACACGCTAAGATAAGATTACCGAATATAACGTTTTAATTTTACCGAAAATTAGGTTTTGGTAGTAAAACCTAAAATTTCGGTAAAATTTAACGACTGATTTCGATAAATTTTACTTATTTATTAAGTAAAGTGGATTTTCAAATGTTTACGTTTTTTTTTACCTAAATTTGGTTTAAAATTTTATCACTGCGCTGCATCTGAGAATCAACACTACCGCCATTGCGAAGCTTATGACTTATTGCAATTGTACCGCCTCCTCACCTTCAGGCTAAATAATTTCGAATTTTGTTTTAAAATAAAGAAAGAAACCAGCTGTAGAGACTGAGATTTGTGGCAGCCAACCCGAAGGGTGAGTAGAAATATTTACCATAAGCGGAACATGAAATCCGGAGAAATTTGTTAAGGCGAATGGTTCTGTGCTTGTAAATAAACATTCTCATAGTCGATTGCTAGCTAATAGTTGCGGGCTATAGTTCAATTCAGGACACTAACAGCAAAATTCTATAGAGGAACTGAGCTGTAATTCGTGAAAAATTAACGATTGGAAAGTTTGTTTACAAACGAAGAAACGGCTTCGCAAATTTCTACAGAATTGAAATATTTACCTCATTCCAATGAAATATATTTTTTATCATTCAATTGTAGATCACTGGAAATATGGAGGAATTGACATTATTAATCGATGCGGATACAAGGAAAAAACTGAAAGGTAAGTTAATTATTCAATTTGTATGTAAATCATACGACGAATCTCAAAAATTGAAATGAATTGCACTTGATTCATAAACACATACTAATTTATTCTATATATTTCAGGCTGTCGAAGGTTGATCTAATGCTCTACCACCCGGAGAATACCCTTACATTATTTGTCTGGCAACTGCACCAAAACAGGGAGAGTATTATGTGTATTTACATGGAAAAATCATAATTTGTGGTCAGCAAATAGCCATGTCTACTTAGAATAAAAATACTTGGAAATAAAATACCTAATTAAAGCCTGTTCACATTTTTCTGATCCGTTTAGTGCTTTAAACATTTTTATTATAGCATTCCAAAAACCCAAAACAGAAAAAGAAAACTTAATTTTCGGTAAAATTAAACGATTGCAAATAGTTAATTATTAACGTTTTTCGCTTGTCACCAACAGTACCGAAATTTAAGTAATCCATGTTTACCGATAATTTCAGTATGTGCATTTTTGTGCGGTTATCGGTATTTTTTATCGAATTTTCGGTACTTTGGTCTTAGCGTGCAGGTTGATTCAAGTGGAGGAGTTTGGTCAAAAAAGTGCTGGTATGGCAAGCAATATGTTCCTGCGTTATGAAGTCTGCCAATTTTTACAGTACCGGAACAATCAATGCGGATATCTGTCGATCTGAGTGTCTGCAGAAAAGGTTGCTACCTTTATATCAAAAGCATACACAGATAAAAAGAAAGACAGAATTTTCTGCGTTATCTAATGCACATAAAGGGAATGCTAGATTTGGCAGAAAATAATGGGATATTTCATGTAAATTTAAGCCAAATAACGCCTGAATCTAGCCTGTTGTATGAAATATTGCACACAATATCGTTTTTTACGCTACTCTGGCTTGGAATTACACGAGGGGAAATTTTACACGCTTGTTAAAATTAATTATTTTTTCCGTGTAGTACCCGTCCGCTGTTTTGACCGGTCTATTACGTCTATTACGACAAAACAACTCTTACCGGGTATTATAGGAGTATGTGGATTATAACATTGTTCGATAGCAAATATAATAATATACCGGCAGTTAATTTATTTTTAAATTTTGACAAGCGTAACTATTAAAAAAGCTATTTCAAAATATTCATTTTCATTTTTCATTTTGCAGCATTTGGTGGGGCAATAAGAGCGCAAGACAGTCCAAAGCCGATGGTGAAGGAGGGGTAATGGCGAACTAGTCTATTCAGACCACATGAACTCCATGGGAAGGAACAAGGATAGGTTAGGGTCGGTGGTTAAGGTAGGGCGTTTTGGACCGGTTAAAATGCTGCAAAAAGAAAATCATAAGTCGAGTACTTGACACTGAAGAAGTATGGAAGTCGCAGACGAAACTGGTCTATCTGTCAAAAGACAAGTCTACTCCAGCGAGAATTTAAAGGAATTTGCTCGCGTTTACTAGTGATTATTTGAAAAAAGTGTTTCAATGTTTTACTTTTTATTTCAAAAGGTGATCAAATGAAGCGTTAATTTGAAACTATCCTTGTTTCTAATCACAATCGTTCTACTAACACGATCAAAAAGTTTTTTTTTAATAGTGTTCAAAAAAAGGGAAAGTGATCATAAAATTGTTAATTTAAAATTCTGCATTACAATGCTGTATATCATCCCCAAATCCCAAAAAGATAGAAAGAGCCATTCCCTGTAGTTCATATCAATGTGACCAGGTTATTTGAGATGCCACTGTAAATTTCATTTTGTTTTTACGCTGTAAGTTGCTATATCAAAGTAACATCTCTCTATGATTTGTTATAGTTTGGAAGTCGGCTGTCGTATACCGCACATCCATAAATTATAATTTATAATAGAATTATAATTGGAATTGCAAATAAGGTTACGTTTGGTGTTTAGTTAATGACAATCAATGAATAAACAACAATGAAAGAATTGCCACGCCAATGAAAACTGCACTTCCTGTCGTGTCTGTGTGTGTGTGAGCGTGTGTGCGCGCGTGTGTGTGTTATTTATTTATAATTGCTCAGATCTCATTAGTAATGTTTGATGTTTCCTTGCTGATCCTGCTCCGTTTGTTCCACTTTTAGTATCCTTTTTCGTATCTTCCGCTGATAGATTTATTGTATTTTTTCTGTGCTCACTCGATCGCTCACGCCGCGAACAATATTTAATCGGAATCCGTTGTCTTCAAAACTAGAATGTTCCTAAAATTAAATAAGCAAAATCGCTTCACGCTAAAAGATTTCGATAAAAGTATAGCATGTAGGGTTACCATTTCCATTTTCATCTCATTTCTGATTTCGTACTTTTTATTCATTGTTAATTTTAATTATTTTTAATTGTTGTTGAAAGTAAGCCACAAACGGAATCAATTGATTGATACATCAAACCTACATTCTCGATTAATATGAATAATGGATCATGAGATGAATAATGGAACAGTTCCCCTATCTGGTAATGCTTTCCAAAAGTGTGCTGGTTTCTTTTGATTTGATTTGAAACTATTTCAACTGATTCTATATGATCAAATGCAGCATTTCTTTTATTTGCAAATACTGTATTTGACCATTGATCGCTATCTCAAAACTATAATATTTATCGGTAAGAAGTAGTAGAGGATTATCAGAAGCACTTTTGGGCTGCATTTCCACTGATCTGGCAACACTAGTGTGCTTCTTTCCAAAATGGTAAAGAACCAGACCAGCCCTGGGACCTGGTAATTGAAGTTTAACTACCTCAAGGTTTTGCCAGTGCCCAGGGATTAAAAAAAAAATAATAATAGTAAACACACAAGAGATTTTAGAAAATCTTAACGTCTATGCTCCCTCTCGCTTCCTAAGAAATAGACAATTATTTTACATAAACAGTCAAAGAACAAACTATGCAAAGAATGGGCCTTTAAATAGGATGATGTCGTGTTATAATAAGTATTGCGATTTAGTAGATGTGACAATGAATAAAAAAGAGCTTAGGAAAATTTTCTTTTCACGGTTAGGGTAAATTAAGATATAATTAGACTTAGAATTAGACTTTAAGTACTATTTGTAAAACAAAACTGGTCTACAAAAGATTGACGCCAAATAAATAAATAAATAAGAAAAAAGCTTTTTCTAAATATAATGAAAAAATTTTGATTGCAAGACAACACCATCCTATTTCAGCATAAAACACGCTACAAAAAACAGACTACCTAAACCTACAAACCAACCATTGATTTCTAGCATACATAAGCTAACATTTATGTCATAATAGAAGCCCCCGTTACTGAAAATAAATGTCACTTTGTGAAACTACATGTCGGTTTATAAAAATAAAAATGATTAGATTTTTCTTGTTTAAAAATCAAGAAAAGTTAGTAGAGATTCTTAAAAAATATGTTTGTGCTAGGAAAAACACATTTCATTACAGATGGAAAAAAAACATGTTTTTTTTTAAATCAAAATCTCCTATTAGCTCACGGAAAATGGTATAGATTTCATTGAAAAATTGCCCTCAGTTCCGGCCCATCGAACGCTTTTGGGTGATTGAGAAGAGGGCTTTCAAAAAGACTGGTAAGGTAGCTGAGAATATGCAGGAGTTTAAAATAAACTTGGGCTAAAGCATCCAAAAAATGTGATGAAACACTTGTCAGGAACTTGATGAAAAGTGTTCGATCAATAATATTAATTTCATCCAGTCTTCATAATGTTCAAGTTTTATTCCGTACAGTAAAGAATCATCCATTTGCTAGAATAAAACAACATTATTTTATATGATTTGAGAACAAAATACTTGGATAACTTATGTTCGATACTGTCCTTAGTGTCCGGGACTCGAGAAATACGGGAGTTTCTTCACGTTATTTTATCATTACTTTTGAACGGGTCACTTCTCATTGTTCGATTCCGGGCAGTAAGAAAGCGGACTAGCTTGCAAGGGTGGGCGTTATGGAAGACGATATTCATGATTCAAAAATCGCCTTCAATGAATTTTCCCCTTTTTTTCGTCAATAGTCACTCGTTAGCGGGCAGTATAAATGGAGTAAAGGAGATTTGGGGCGATGACAATATTCTATCTTCCCAGAGGTGTCGAAGAAATTTTGGTTCAAGCAGGGTAGATGTGGGTCGAGACTTCATTCGAGTGATGTCTCCCCCCATGTATAATAATTATTCTTTGAACACTCAATTATTCCCTTTTGGTCTTAGCAACAGCAATTTCTGTGAATGAGGATAAGGATACCAGCACGCAGTTGACGTTATTTGGTCTTGGGATGAGCATTGTGGAGTCAGATCTGTGCGTAGTAGACAACTAACACACTAAGAAAATTTTACAGTATTCGGTAATTTTTTACCGAACTTTCAACAGCTGATCGTTCAGAAATCCAATTTACCGGATCACGGTGAAATTTTACAGTTATTTGTTAAAAAAAATCCTGAATTTGTTAAATTTTACCGAACTCCGTTAAATTGGATTACCAAACATTTTGCTGTTGAAAGTTCGGTAAAAAATTACCGAATACTGTGAAATTATCCGGTTCGTATCATTTTGACTCAACGTGATCTTAAGTTTATGGAACTCCTACACAGAAAAAAATAATAAATTTTAACAAGCGCGTAAAATTTCCTCTCGTTTAATTTCAACCCAAAGGAGGCGTAAACAACGAAGTTGTATGCAATTTTCCCTGCACCATACAACAATGTTGGTAATCTGTCATACAACAGGCTAGATCCAGGCGTTATCTGACCTCAATTTACATGAAATATCCCATTAATTTCTGCCAAATCTAGCATTCCCTTTATGTGCATTAGAAAACGCATAAAATTCAATGTTTCTATTTATCTGTGTATATGTGTTTGACTTGCACTAGCCTTCGATTATTGTTTATTTAACCTTTATATTTAGTTTGAGTTATTTAATTTTATTTTATCTGAATTTATTTTTTCACGTGAACATATACAAGTAGAAAATAAACTTTTATCTTTTGGTTATAATGAAGCTTCCGTTAAATTGTTATTCCTATTAACCTTGAGGCGACTGCGAGTAATCGGTATTACCCCCTGACTTTATTTCCTAGATAACTGATTTAACTTGGCTTGGCTGAAAAATGACTCTGTAAAGTTGATTAAATTGATCCGGTGGAAATAAAATGAGTTTATACAACATATGTCCTTCAAGTAAGCATCGCTGGTAATAACCCCTAATTGACATTGAAAACGTACCACCATGGCACCACGTAGCAATACCAATATGTTCCCTTTACCTTGAGTCCTCCCACCTTGACCCCCTGTCTCCACTCTCCCCTTCCCAATCCAGCATAATCTTCACTCAAATTCAAAACAAACCGTAGATCATTCGAACGATGGTGGTTGAAATGGCCACTGGTTCACATAACTCCTTCCGCCCCCCCATCCATCGCCGTCCGTCATAAACTATCATCCCCATTGTAATGGCGTGCAATCTCTTCACTTTAATACTTCCCATGTTACACAAAGCTCCTTCAGTTTCGCCGCCGCCGGGGGCCACTTGGCATCGGTATGCGAAACAGACCACAATAAAGCTTGCTCTGATCCATTCATCCTCCCTTCTTCGGGCTTTTACAAATATGCTAAGACGCTGCCATCACTCCGAGAAAACTCCGAGCCATCCACCGAGCGGGTGAGGATGGGTCAAATGAAAAATTTCAAAATAGCAGAACGATATGAACTTGGCATTCTTATCCCCCTTTCTCGAGGAGCATGTGACACGGAAATGGCCGAGATTTAGCGTGAAGAACGAGTGCCATCATTATCCGACCTCTAGTCGGAGCCCCTCCCACCGAATAGTGCACTTGATGGAGCAGATACAAAGCATTTAGTTGTAGCTGGGTGGGGTGGGACGGATGCTTCCTGACAACAAGCTTCAGTCAGTTGGTCCGTCGCTTGGTCCAGTTCGGGGTTGTGCATTTGAAGCCCTTTGGAATATTGTCACACGTTCTTCGAGCGCAGCGAGGGGATGGGGCGCGTGGAAGATAGCAAAGTATCCCTTCCTTTTCGTGGCTCGCGCATGAAGATGAATGAGTGGCTTCCATGGCGAGAGCCAGTACCAGGGGGGGGGGGTGAGAGATAGTAAACACAGAGAATGGGTGTGTGTGTGTCTCACAAAAGTGCAGCAAAGCTCTTGCAGGCAAAGCAAACAACAACGGAATGCTTTCAAATTCAGGCAATAATTTGCTGCTGCTGTGGGGTACTAGTGGTGGTGGTTTCCTGGCATGGATGGAGGGGGAACAGCTTGTAACGAATTTCAAACAGGTCAGCATGACAGCATGGAGGAATTCAAATCTTGAGTACTGTGGATTTTTCCGTATTAAATTTGGTAGAAAAATAACTTACAAACCTTCAACAGTAATTTGTCCCCGGGCTGTACTGCTGTCTACGAAATGTGTGGTATTGGTTTGATGTGAACTAAATGGGGAAATTTAAAATTCTTTCCTGCGGCTGGGTTTTGGCTACAGAAGGGTCTCATATAGAACGGTGGGTAGTACCATCCACCCACCCTAATTGAGCTGATTTTTGATAGGTGGCAACTTAGACCTTAACTTCACCTTAAGTCAATAATTCGGGATGGGTGTATTGTACCACCCATCGTACTCTAGGAACCCTGACTGTATGTGAACACTTGCATACATGTATAGCCGAAGTTGAAAGCAAGCACAAAAAGCTCAATGGCTGCTTAAATGCCCTTGGGCAGCTGGTAGTTGCTGATGCTCCTCATGAGCTCAACAGCAACAGCAATAACAACAGCGGCAAAAAGACAGGTATTCGAAATTTCTGGCTTCCAGGAGAAGATGATGAAAAAGAACGTTCCTTCTTCCCTTGCCAAAGCTACGAACCATGTGAGCTATGAAGCGCACGCATTTTACACATGAATTTTCCAGATACGGGCAGACGCTATTCATTCGGCGGTGAAAGGCAGATATTTCGAGCATCGCCCACAGGCTTGGTCGTTGGGATGATGCCAAAATGATCAATTTGAAAATGCCCCAGACGTTTACCCGAACTCGATTATCTAGATTATTATCGAATGCTGGAATCTGAAGGTGGGGCACCATGCTAATCCTTCGATATCCCGAGAATGAGGTGAACGCCGTTGATCTTGAACATTACAAAATTTCCTTTTAACTACACTGGGACATTAGGGTGGTTCAAATTATCGAACCAACTCCAATCCACTCAATCGATTTCATATCAGGGCCTCATTTTTCTCCCAAAATTTAAACTCAATTGATTGCGAGCTTTCTGTGGAAATTACTATGGGAAAAACAAACTTCGCATTTTCATCCTTCTACTCGTAGCTTTCAGGCATAAGGAACATCACCTAACCACCATAACGTTTTTCAGCTCGTGGATAGACATGTGTCACAAATATTAAGTGAAACTTTGACAGAGGAACGCGCCGCCTTATAAGCGAAGGATGACAGGGTTGCCAGCTGGCCGTTTTCTGCGCCGACAGTCTGCCGGGGAGGTCCGGAAATTTCCAGAGTCTCGCGTAACTTTTGAAGGTCAAGAAGAGCCACCAGCCGCTGCAAAACTTTCTCTTCAATCTTCACAACTGCCTGTCAAGGTCTGCCAACGGGACAGTACGGAAGATCTGTCCACACTCCCATGCATGTCGTTTTGTCAGCTCGGTTACCATGGCTGAGTTTCCAGCTTGCAACGTTCTAGATTCTTCGAACCACTTTGTTCGCCGACGGATCATCGGTAGATGTTCTACCAAGCAGCGCTTCCAAAAAAACATCTAGGTGATGCTAGAATAACTCTCAGCACTTCCCCAAGATTGCTCGCCGCAAGAGTTTGCTGAACTGACTCCAAACGGTAGCAACATCTCCTTCATGGCGTCTTTTCAACCCGGTAGAGTTTAGTATAAAAGAAAGATTTGGCCTATGTTCCTCTTCCTCCTCGAACATGAGTGGTAAATACGTCAGAGGCCTTGAGTTCACCAAGTATTCAGCCTCCACGACCAATTTCTGAAACCTCTCGTTAATGAGTTTTCATTCGGAGTACGCATCGCCCATCGCTACCTTGACAGACTGAACCAACCGTTCCCATGCGCCGCCCAGCTGTGGCGCTACAAGCGAAATGAATTTTGTGTTGGTGCTCGTAAAAATGGTGGACAGTACTAGATCGGCTTCGGGAGCATTTGTCCCATTGTCACTGAAGCAGGGTTGCGGCTTATCATTTTTGACTCAGCCATATTCATTTACCAATATCTCCTTTCATAGGGTCGATTTGATAATATGATGTATGATAAACTTGTAGTGCATGAGTAGATCTACAACTTTGTCTAACAGTACATTGCTCTAACTCCTATATCTTCGACATGAGAGCGTATATTCACAGTGATCTTCACGATGATAATCGCGTGATCTTCACCGCGAATATCATCGCGAAGATCACTGCGAATATAAGCTCTTATTCCTCAGATATAAGAGATAGAGCTATGTATTGTTAGACCAAGTTGTAGGTCTACTCAAGCACCATAAGTTCGTCATACATTATATTTTGAAATTGAGCTTCTGAGAAGAGCTATCG
Organism: Aedes japonicus; assembly: GCA_034211315.2. Classification (NCBI taxonomy): domain Eukaryota; kingdom Metazoa; phylum Arthropoda; class Insecta; order Diptera; family Culicidae; genus Aedes; species Aedes japonicus. The sequence goes on along the minus strand of JASCZW010009521.1, from coordinate 26,713 downwards.
GCAAATGAATATGGATAAGTCAAAAATGATAAGCCACTACCTTGCACTGAAGAATTCGGCAGGTGATCTTCAGCGACCCACGAAACGACGGACACAGAAAATGAATGAGTATGTTGACAACGCCTAGGCTACTTCAAGGTGGACAGTGCGTACGGTAAGGAACGTGAATAGTGCGAACCAGCGTTTCAAGAATCACCAGCAGAGGACAGAAGTAGTACAACCCGGTGTAGGTAAAGGGTCATTCATGGTGGACAAAGCGCGGGATTGGTAGTAGCACCATCGGTGGAATCGCAGGTCTAGCTCGACGGATCTAGCAGGTAGCAAACACGACTCTTAACAACGTACAGCTGTCGGACTCCGTTAACCACAGTTTCCGCGTAACCGTGACGGTAGCGTTGATGATAGCGGTACACCAGGCGCTCCGTTACATGATGTTTCCTCAGGTGTATGATGGGATGACGCACTTCGTACCTGACGTTTCAACCTCACTAATTCAACCGCACTTTCGCAATAAGTCTTTGTCGTCCTGAATCGGTATTAGTCTAAAGATGGAATTGTGCTTTCCTATTACCTCCTGTCCAGACTAATTCGCTGATTTGCTCGACTGTAGTCTCATCTGAGTAGGATTCCCGTTGCACCAACTTGATGATAGCTACTTCTGCTGCTTGGAATTCAGCTTGTTGAAACTGACTGATGTACTTCGGTTGCTTTTTGGTCGAATTGTGTAGAAGTCTGAGAGCCTTGACAGTTGCACGATGTAGCCGATCACAGGCGGAGAACCGGTCAAAGTCTATTACTAGTTCGAATGTACAGTGATACAGGAATGATGCACGAATCTCCCCGGAAGAAGCGGTCACTTGCTCCTTATCCTCCGCTAGGCGCAAGAGGACGGGCCGCTGCCGCATCTCGTCACTTCATCTGCTTGGTTTGCTTTGGCTGGAACCCACCACCACTCATTTGCCATTATTTGCTCTTAAGGCTTAAACTTGACGCATTTCCTTTCATCGTGCATTAAAAAAAATTGAACACCCCTCATTTGAAGATTTGTGCATGTAGTATCATGCCTCTATTTTAATTTTGAGATAAACACTTCAGTTATAAAAATGTTGTAGAAGGAAGAGAAGCAACGCATCAAAATTTTGCACGTGCATGATGAAAATCCAAACTACTGTTACTCCAAGTTGGCCAAATCAGTTGTTACCAACGTATTTAAAGTGTTCGGTGAATGTTTGTCGACAGCCAGAAAAGTTGGATAGGGGAGAAATCGAATGCCGAAGGCCACAGCGACGACAAAAAGAGTTGCCCGCTGCTTCGAGCGGAACCCCAACCTTTCCGTCCGAGATGTCGCAAAGAAGCTGGGAGTGGCATCTTCAACCGTGGATAGAGCTAAAAAACGAGTTGAACTGTCGACTTACTATAAAGTGGTGACTCCAAATTGCGAAGATAAACAAAACACGTCGGCCAAAGCACGATCGCGAAAGTTGTACACGACGATGCTGACGAAGTTTGATTGCGTGGTACAGGACGATGAAACTTACGTCAAGGCAGACTTTATGCAGCTTCCTGAACAGGAATTTTATTCGGCAACTGGACGGGAAAAGATGGCAGATATTATCAAGCACATTAAACTGTCAAATTTCGCGAAGAAATATCTGGTGTGGCAGGCCATCTGTACCTGTGGCTTGAAGAGCAACGTTTACATTGCGACCGAAACCGTCACCCAGGAGATTTATCCGAGCGAGTGCCTACAAACACGTCTACTGCCTTTCCCGAAGCGACACTATTGATCCGTTCTATTTTGGCCGGATTTGGCATCTTGCCACAACAGAAAAAAAGCCATGGAGTGGTATGCTGCCAACAACATTCAAGTGACAAAGGACAAGAACTCTCTCAACACGCCCGAGCTACGCCCAATCGAACAATATTGGGCCATCGTCAAGCGGAGCCTTATGAAGAATCAAATAGCTGTTGTGAGCGAGAAACAGTTCAAGACAAACTGGCGTTCTGCGGCGAATAAAGTGGACAAGGAGACTGTACAAAATCTTATGGCAGGTGTTAAACGAAAGATGGAGGAAACTAAGCTGAATATTTCTCCTGTACTCAACTTGGATCGACTCACACACATTACTGTTTGACCAAATTTTGATCGGAGCACCCTTTAGTATAATATTTTCAGTGAAACACGATGTATGATTGTTTTTATCAAGACGAGCTATATTGATTAATTTAGGCAGTGTGAACGGATTATGAGACTAATACGATATTATTCGGCTGGATCTGAAACATTTGGTAGAAATGATGAAAATACCTACAACATCAACCCAGCTGGAATATTTTTTTGATTCGCCGTCAGATTATGGGGTCAATTCCAGAAGTCGAGTCGACCGTCACTCAACAGCTCTATTTTGGTACTATCGATGAGATCGATGCAATTTTGTCGAGTTGGTCAACGCAATCGACCGCTCGGAAACTAGTGACTGATTTGCCACATTTTGTGGAGCAAGAGTTTGTTTTGACACGAGTTTATCATCGGTTAGTGGGGATTGGCTGAACAAGGTAATAAATACACTAAACCATTATTTTTTGCACTGGAATTAACAGAAACACATATGAACTCTTAAAAAAAGGCTAACTCTATTAAATACAAAACAATTAACCGCCAGTTTGAATGGCTGATCGAACTGATTAAATTTAATGTGTACTTCGCCATAGGCGTTTGTTCCGTGCAGCCAACAAAACTAATACTAAGCAGACTGCTAGGAAATTTACCAAGAGCTCGATTTGTTTGAACCACCAATGCACCTTCGGTCGGTAGTAATTTTCATTTTCTTGTTTGAGTATAACTGCTTTTTTCGTCCAAACTCTGGCTTTCAAGACCAGTAGATTGCCACACGGAGACTCAAAACAACAGTAAAAGTGACGAGCTATTGGAATTAATCTTAGAACTCTGTTCTGTTTTCCTAAAGTACTTGTAAATGCATCATTTCAGTACAATTTGGATTTGGAAATTTACCCTCAAGTTAAATGGTGTATGAAATAAGTCCTAGCTTACTGGAACTAAAAACAGAAACAACCCAAAATTTAGGGCATGTCCTAGAAAGTTCAGAAGGAGACTTCCCAGAGTCCCAGGAAGATACTTCCAATCAATTTAAGAAAATGTTCCAAAAAATTCATGAGAGAACTTTCCTGAAGTTTTGGAGAAATTTTCTTGGACTTCTCCGAATGTCAGGTACAAACTTCTCATAGGGAGCAGTTCAAGTATGAATATCCCAAAAAATCAAGAGCAAACTTCCCCGAAGTTCAAGAGCATAGTTCTCAGAAGTTCAGGAGAGAACTCTTAGAGATTTGGATCTTTCCAGAGGTTTTGGCGCTTTTCTCAGAATTCAAGATGCAGAGCATCAGAAAAAAATCCCCGGAGTTCAGGATGAAACTAATTACTAATTTTAAACTAATCTTTAATTTCTCAAAAAATCAGAAACAGATTTCCATAAAACTCAAGACGGTGCGTCCGAGAAATTAAGGAGATAAACTATCTGCACTTAAGGAAATGACTTCCCAGAGATTCCGTGGAAATGACTTCCCAGAGAAGTGATCGTTGTTCCCAAAGATCAGAAAAGATTAATTAAGAATTTCAGAATGAGGATGTCTTGAAGTTCAGAAAAAAAACCTCTTAAAGAACAAAAACAAATTTTCCAAAAGCACTCTTCTTTGCAGTTTGGGCAAGAATTTCTTAGAAATTCAGGAGCAAACTACCCCAAATTTCAGGAGAAAACATCCCAAAAGTTCAGAAAAAGACCTCTCAGAAGTCCAGGACGAAACTTATTACCAATTTAAAGGAATTTTCCTAGAAATTTTGGAGAGGATTTTCCCAAAATTTCGGTAAAATTATCCTTGAAGTTCAGGATGGGACTTATCTGAAATTTAGAAAGCATAAGCTCAGGAAAGAATTTCACAGAATTTCCGGAAGAAACTTACCAGAAAAAGCACTACTTATTAGTTCATGAAGGAATATCAGGAAAAGCATTCCACGGAAATACCAAAGGAAAGTTTAGTTGGAGCTACCTGGAGGTGCTAGAGTTCAGAATCGAACAAGCCAGAATTTCAGAATGAGAATTTCTCGAAGTCCATGAAGACACCATTCACAGAACAAAAATATTTTTTCCAAAAGCACTGGAGGTACATCTTAGCAGTTTGAGCAAGAATTTCTTAGAAATTTAGGAGCAAACTACCCCAAAGTTCAGGAAAAAACTTCCCAAAAGTTCAGAAAAGGACTTGTCAGATGATCAGAAAGAAACAAATTTAAAAGAAATTTCTTGGAATTCTGGAGAGGACTTTCCCAAAATTTCGGTAAAAATTTCCTTCGAGTTCAGGACGAGACTTATCAGAAATTTTTAAAGAATAAGCTCAAGAAAAAATTTCACAGAATTTCAGGGAGAAACTTGGTTCATGAAGGAATTGCAAGAAAAAGGATTCCACAGAAATTCCAAAGGAAAGTTTAGTTGGAGCTACCCGAAAGTGCTAGAGTTCAAAATCGAACATGCCAGAATTTTAGAATGAGGATTTCTCGAAGTTCAGGAAGACACCGCTCACAGAATAAAAATAAATTTTCCAAAAGACCCCCAGTGCTTTTGGAAAATTTATTTTTATTCTAGCAGTTTGAGCAAGAATTTCTTAGAAATTCAGGAACACGCTACCTCGAAGTTCAGGAGAAAACTTCTTAAAAGTTCAGAAAAGGACGTCTCAGAAGATCAGGAAGAAACAAATTTAAAGGAATTTTCCAAGAAATACTGGTGAAATTCCCATAATTTCAGTAAAATTTTCCTTGTAGTTCAGGATGGGACTATCAGAAATTTAGAAAGCATAACCTCAGGAAAAAATTTCAAAAAATTTCAGGAAGAGACTTACCAGAAAAAGCACTACGTATAAGTTCATGAAAGAGTTTCAGGAAAAAGACTCCACAGAAATTCCAAAGGAAAGTTTAGGATTTCAGAATAAGGATTTCTAGAATGTTGCTCTTGTAAAATAAATTTTACAAAAGCACTAGGAGTACCTTTTAGCAGTTTGAACAAGAATTTCTTAGAAATTCAGGAGCAAACTACCCCAAAAGTTCTGAAAAAGACTTCTCAGAAGTTCAAGAAGAAACAAGTTTAAAGGAATTTTCCAAGAAATTCTGGAGAAATGTCCAAAATTTCAGTAAAATTTTCCTTGGAGTTCAGGTTGGAACTTATCAGAAATTTAGAAAGGATAAGCTCAAGAAAAAAAATCCAGAATTTCAGGAAGAAACTTACCAGAAAAAGCACTTCCGTTAAGTTCACGACGAAATTTCATGAAAAGATGGAGCTACCCGGAACTGCCATAATTGAGAATTTCAGAATAAGGCTTTCTCGAAGCTCAGGAATTCAGGTGGTTACTTCTGAGGAAAAAAAACTTCACAAATATATGAGGGGAACTTCCTAGTAGTTCAAGCAGGAATCTCGCCGAAAAAAATCAGCATCAAACTTCCTCGGAGTTCAAGAGAAAACTTCCCTGAAGTTCAGAAGAGGACTTCTCAAAAGTTCAAGAACAAACTTCCAAGAAATTTCAGAAGATGTTCCAAAAAATTATGGAGTTTTCCTAAGTTTTGGAGAAATTGTCCTAACAGTGCGGGATGGGACTTATCAGAATTTTACATAATAACTACGGTCAGGAAAAAACTTACAACATGTTTCTGGAAGGTTAGGTAGGGTTGTTAGGTGTGAATTTCTGAGAACATCAGGTGTGACTGCCAAGAAGTTCACGAGGAAATTTGCCAAAAGCTCAGGAAGAAACTTCCCAGAATTTTAGCAAGGAGCTTTGTTGAAGATCAGGAGAGAGCTTCCCTGAAATTCAAGAGAAAATCAACGTAACACACATATAATAAATCGAGTAGAGGTATTTTAATTGAATGTGAAAATTTTTGTATGCAGTTGTCCATCTTTGAAATTTGCGCTTCTAAATTCCCGTGAATTTCACAAACAAGAATGCTCACAGTAGAATTAATAATTCAAATCTTTCTTCTGTGAAGTTATACTGTAATAAACTGAGCAGTTTACATCCATAGCTTCAGCTCCAAGCGAAACATGTTTGCTCGCACCGGATTTAATCGGAAGCTGTTGTATGCTTACGGCTTCCTCGGGCACATTTTCTGCAATCGGTTTATCCAATCAAATAATAATGTACGATATTGCATTATTTTGTTTACCTACACAGAAAATATATTGCAATTTTCCTGCTTTCTGCTGCTTGACTTCGTGTGCGCATCTCGTACCTTTTTCTCTGCACCGTCCCATAAATAGATCATAGAACGCGTATCGTAGGTATCACAACATGCAATGTGAAATGTGCCATCATAACCTCGACCCCTTTTGAACGGAATTTAAAAAAAAAATAAGAAAGAAATGGAATTCAAGAAACCACTCTGCAGAACGTCTACTTCCTGCACTTACTAACAGGTGCTTGTTTCGTCGGTGCACTCGTTACAGAGAGGGCCGTGTTTTGCCGAGTCGGCGATTGGCAGACAGATTGCATAACAAACGTTCGTCCCTTGGACGGAGACGACGACGACGACGACGGTGATGAGATAAGATCGTGGCAGGACAGCGGCGGTCGACATTCGGAAAAATTCAATTACACGCCCCAACTGATTGCAAGAATATATCGTAACACACCCGTGCACCGGCATGGGGTGCATCCGTGTTCAATATTATCATCGAGCTTGTTGCAATTTGGTACAATGTCATACGGTCACTGGTCACTACATCACTCAATTTGGGGAGGATGGTGGTATTGGGAACTAAAAATCGATGAGGGATTTTAATATTCATGATTCTGGGAGAAAATACACTGAAGATTTTTCGAGGCCCGTAAAAAAACTCAGCAAGGAATATTGGAATACTAATATTAATGATATTGTCTAAATTAAACACCTTATAAGATCTGGTCAACAATAAGAAGCGCAGTTCGAGTAAAGGTTAAACACAAAAAAAAATCGGACACATTTGAAACACTAGCATCAAATCATATTTGAGTATCATTTTTAAAATTTCACTAAATCAATCTAAGCGTGTTTAAAATTACAGCAGGCATTGGTTATCAGTAAAAGTTTACTTGAACGATTGCCAACATGCTCGTCCACCGCATTCAGGTCCTCTGCCACATCATCCCACTGGCACCCTGTTCCCCACAGATCTTGGATCAACATTTTCCCCAGGATGGTTATTGGAGTTAAGAAACCGGCTGGATCAAACTGCGCCATCATTACAATACTGAGTATCATTCGCTTCGTGGGACGCTCTTCTTATCGGAGGACTTTCGAAGCGGTAGTGAAGCAGAAGACGTCTCCGATCGTATCCCATATGATGCCCAGCACACGCTCGTACTCTGCAGCTTTGTTCTGGCTAAAGTGCACTGCTGAAGCATTGCTTTGCTCTAAAAGCTCCCCCAGGAACGCGTTGGAGTTTGACACCCAGTTTCTGATTCAGAAGCCACCGCGGGAATCTTATTTATCTCACTTCGTTAGCCCTCCGAATCCTAGAAGTAGAATACATAGTGACGCTACAGTGACGAATAGCTCTGGGCCTGTTCATAAACCACGTAGACTCGATTTGCCTCGGTCTAGAGTTCAGTGGAGGATCTAATACCACACAACGCACCACGAAAAGGTGTTACGGGATAACGGGTATGATAATGATGGTGATGATATAAACTAAAACTCATTGTAGTGCAAAACCTAATTTCGACAGCAGAGAGCTCTCCTCTAGGTTTGACTTAATCAAGCTTCTTTAACCACTGTCCTCATAATGTAATTGTATGGAATTGCCGAAAACTGGTTGCGAGAATCGATAGGCAACTTCTCTTCCTAAACGGTATCCACGAGATTATGAAGACTCTCCTTCCAACAACAAGATTGAACAATTGGACATAAATATGAGTTATCTTACAAGAGGAATTATTCACAAGCTGTTTGCAACGGGGATTGTGTATTCCCACTCTCACCATAAAATTCGCTTCAATCGGGTGCGCTGATGATCCCTTCCATATCCCGATTATTTGAATGAATACCCAAGAGTATGTACCTATATGTATGTTCAAAATGTATCTGATATCCACTGGTTTGATGCTGAAAAGGAAAATTTGAAATGTAATAAAATCTTAAGAGTCCTGGAAAAACATGAAAATAGAATAGATCATTCCAATTATCATAGATAAAATTATGATAAGATAAATTATTTTTAATCCAGACAGCAGAGATTTTTTCAGGCGACCATTTTTTTGCGGTTGAAGGGGTATAACAGAGAAACGTGGCAACTACTATTAGGCTAAGTGACTGTTAAAGATAAGCTTTTGAATTACCCTAATATTAGTTAGACTACCCTAATGAAGCAAGCAGTAGTTGACTCTTTTTCTCGGATTTGTTATCTCTCTATCATTCAGGTCAGTGTAGGTAGATCAATAAGTAGATCACGATGAGCTAAAAAGGCCTATTAGATTCGGCAATTTTCGGTGTTCTCCAGATGAGAGAGTCTCCACACGTATCTGAACTGACCCTACACGTATATGTAAGGCAGCCAGAATCCAAAATAAAGTCAGTTGAAAATATAATCTAAAGCAAAGCGCATCTACCGTGTTATTCAGTGTAAATAAAACAGTGAGCTGTAAATCGGATAGTAGTTTATTCTTTCAGTTCACCGCGTGAGTGATAATTGCAAATACCGAACAGTGACCTTGAACGCACGCACACTACAGGGCCATTTAGATCAAATGAGCGAAAGTCATTTGGAGGAAAACAAACCATCATTCCTTTGCATGTACCAGAAAGGTAAAGGTAATTAAACGTCAAAAAGCCTAATACTCTAAATGCACACGCTCAATGTAAGCTATCCAGCTTTATTATACTTAGTGTAATATTTCAAAAGTACTCAACAGACAAATTGAAACGAAATTGTAGATCTACGATCCTAACTAAGGAATCAATCTCCGAACAACTCGCCTCAACTTTGACTTGTTGCCAGCTGCGAATCTCACAACTATGTTTTGTTGCAACTTGAACAGTATAGGACAAAGACCGTCAGCTGGAAAGTAAGCGAGATTACCGGCTTGCAACTATTATTTTTGATTACCATCGAATGATATTTTAAATATAACGAAGAAGAGAGGTACTTTGATGCAATTACATAAAATTGTGGCCTTAAAATGATCCTCAATTAACGCCTTGGAAAACACAAGGAACATACTGCTTACCCGAGAAATACACAGTTTGCGTTTTAGTTGCATGGATAATACTGATGTTTGGTTTAAATTTCTATTTCATTTGTTTGAAAGCTCCCCCCTTCCCCCATTCCAGAGGGAATCTGCCTTGACACACTTAAGAAAAACATCCTGCCTAAGAACCCCCACATGCCAAATTTGGTTCCATATAATTGATTTGTACCCGAGTTCTGCAGAAATTTGCGCTTCACTTGAATGGGAGCCCCCTCCCCCTCCCCCTCCAAACAGGGAAGAGAGCTTCGAACCATCAAAGAACCTTCTCCGCTCGAAAAACCCCAACATATAAATTTTCATAACAGTAGGGATAACTTTCATGTTTGGTTGTTTTCATTTGTGTATCATTTGTATGAGAGCCCACCCCTTCCAAAGAGGAGAGGGGTCTCAATCCACCGTGGAAACATTTCTTGCCTTCAAAAACCTCCACATGCCAAATTTGGTTTCATTTGTTTGATCAGTTTTTGAGTTATGAAAAAAAAATTCTATTTCATTTGTATGAGAGCCATTTTTTCCTGACAGGGGAGGGGTCTCAAACCACAATAGAAACATGCCTTGCCTTCAAAAACCCCCACATGCAAAATTTGAATCCATTTGCTTGATTAGTTCTCGAGTTATGCAGAAATTTGGGTTTCATTTGTATGAGAGCCCCCCTTTTCAGAGTGAGGAGGGCTCAAACATTTCTTGCCTTCAAAAACTCGCCCATGCCAAATTTGGTTTCATTTGCTTGATTGCTTCTCAAATTATGAGAAAATTGTTTTTCATTTGCATGGGAGCTCCCCTTTCTATTCTAGAGCCGGGAGGGGTCTCTAACTATCATAAGAACCTTTCTCGGCCCCAAAAACCCCTCCATGCAAAATTCCACGCCGATCTGTTCAGTAGTTTTCGATTCTATAAGGTTCAGACGGACATAAATTCATTTTTATATATATAGAAGATAGAAGAAGATGTGTGAACAGTCTGGCATTTGACGATATCGTTTCGAATAATTTTGCCATCCGTACACGGAACATGTCTTCCACTGCTGCACTGCTGCAAATGGCTCTAAAGGAGCACTGTCTGAAAATTTTGAGTCCTTTCGACTGTTGTTTTTTTTTCAATTGTCTTCTTATTTTTTTGTAAGTCTAATACGGCGTCTCGTAATTTCTTCAGTCTTTTATAGTTCAGTCCATGAAGTGTATCATTTATGCGCCATGAGAGTCTTTCGACGCATTTTTCTCGAACTAAAAGGTAAAAGCTATTGTCGTCCTAAATATGAAAGGTGATAACTCTGATGGTAATCCAACAACCCATTTCAAGAATGCCTGTTCATACACTTACATTCCGAGATCATCTTTATATACAATAAGCCCCGCACGAACATGGATACATGAAGGACATTAACACTTCCATTACAATGCTGATAATAATAATAAGAAGAAAAAAATAACGATCTCAACGATGTTTTGTTTCTTCATTCTTCCAAGCATTCTTCTGTCCCTTTTGTTCCCTTGTGTTTGTTTGGGTTTTCATCTTCACATTGGTCCGTCTCGACGTATTCTGATTTCTAGGATCTTCAGATAGTTCCAATTACGATTCGGCTACATCGTCCATTGCCGATGCGTACTCAAAAACTGCACTTCTTATATAAGCATAATTGCCTCACCATAAAAGACCTCGATAGAAGTAAAGTCTTTAGGGTTAGCAATCCCATTTTCATCTCATCACCCTTTGATTTGTGCTTTTCGAATACAAAAGATGGACGCAGAACCATCTGATTTCTTACTTTCTATTTATTGTTAACTTTATTTATTTTTATTTGTTTTTGAAACTTAGCCAACTTGATAACAAAAGGAATCAATTGGTTCATACATCAAACCTACATTTAATTAATAATGGATGATGAAATGAACTGAACAGCTCCCCTATGTGTTTATACATTCCAAAAGTGTGCTGATTTCTGATAATAAACTATTTCAGCTTTTTCAACTGAGTGTATATGCTCAAATGCAACATTTCAACTATTTGCTAGTACTGTACTTGACCATTTATCACCATCTCCAAATTATCCTGTTCAGCGATAAGAACTACTGGAGAAACTTCAGAAGCCCTTTTGGGCTGCATTACCACTGATCTCGCAACACTAGTGCGTTTCTTTCTAAAATTATAAGGAACCCTACACTGAAAATTAATTTTCGTTTATATTACGAAATAGAAGGTAGTACTAATATTCGTTGTTTTCTGCAACGAAACTGATTTTTAGTTTTTAAAAATCTACCTTCGTATTTAATGATACACGTGCAACTGTCAAAAGCACTAAGCATTTGTTGACACAGAAAGAACATTCGTTCATTCTACGAAATCAATGCAAAGACTCGTAGCTCTTGTGTTACCAATAAAAAAGAAACGTGTCTCTGGTGGTTGCATGAACATCGAACAGATCTACTTTACCGGTTCAAAATATTATTGAAAAAAAGCGCAACTACGAGCGATTAACTTTTTAATGTTTCGGGCGTGGGGTTCGATCCTAGATTTTAAAGAAGAACTAACATTGAGTCCATGGTTGTTCTCACGAAACCATGTTGACATGTGGGAAGCTACATTATTATTGTGCATGACATTCTTACTCTCGACAGCGTTTTCATTTCTATTTTGGGATAAATTAATGATTCCCGCCATCCCAGCAGCAACACCAACATTTATGAGAACGATCGAAGAGAAGCAGTGATTGGCTGGCCTTCAAGAAATTAATTTTGTGCAGTGTAATAAAAGGTGTAATGAGAGAATTTTGTTAGATGACAAGCAATATGTTTCATACAATTTACGAGACATTTGTTCTATGAACAAAATCCATGTTAACGAAACGAGTGAAAGCTAATTTACGAAAATAAATTTTCAGTGTACCAGCCCTGGAACCTGGTAGTTGAAATTAAACTATCTCAAGTGCCCTGGGAAGTTCAATTTAGTCAAGTTTATGTCCATTTGAAAATCGTGGAGATGATCTGTTCAGTTTAACCAGTGAAGACATGATATCTAAAAAGTTGAGAACATCGAAAATTACGCGGAAGTAGACAGCTCAATATTGATTAAAAATATCTCAATAGCTTCGAAAAAAATAGTCCATCCTGATAGAAACATGATATTGTTGATTTTGTACTTGGTACATAGGCCGAATGAAGGAGCTAGGCTGTTCGCAATATTTTTATATCTAGCTGCCATGCAAACAAGAGGCGATTTTGTTAAAATTAAACTACAGCGTCAAATACTGTTGCGTTGGACGCAACATGGGGTTTTATGGGAAAACTGGCAACACAGGTTTTTTTTTCATTTTAGTGTTCATCATCACAAATTGTATGCGTGGGCAATGTTTCAAAAAAAAATCTGAGACCCTTCAGCCAATCTGTTTCATAATAATAACAATCCCCATAAGGCTTATTTATTGTGAGGTAATTACCATCCTACCCAAAATAATGTATCAAAAAGTAGAGTGTATTCGTATTAAGTTTTGCTTACATGTCAAAATACGTATTTCAGTTAGCTTACTTTCAGTGTTTTTGCAATATTTCGCGGATTAAGAAGCAAAGAAAAGAAATGTCTTGGTAGACTGAAAGGGATGTACAGTACAATCAGATTTCCATGAAGGTCAAACTGCGTCCAAAAAGTGTAAAACGAGTGACTGGAAAGTATGGTAAGCAGTACACGCTGTATTATCTGCAGAGAACTGGTGAATACCCGGTTCCTGCAATGTCTAATTGTACCAAAAGTCGTCGATTATATTAAATAAGTACCAAAGCAATCTCCGAAGCAGAAATGTCATGCCAAAATGAGGGCCCGAAAACTGTGCAACCGTATTGAAAAGCCCCTCAGCTCGTTTTCAACTTGTATCTTTCGATTTCAAAGCCTGCCGTTACGCTATACGGAACTATTAATATTTTCTCTTCATTTCTATCCGTTCTAGTAATAAAGTACTGTCCACTCCTAGAGCCTCTCATGTAGATGGGAAGTTATTTGCTTCTGATAAACTTCATCAGGAAAGAAGGTGCTCATTTGTCAAGCAACTTGCACATGTGATCTTCTATTTTCTACACAAAAGGAACAATAATTGCTGAAATTTACTAAAACGTGAGCTTGTAGAACAGGTTGCTTGGTTGGTTTCGTTGAAAACCCACCAAATTGTCCCCAACGGTGGCTGATTGAACGCTACTGGGCAATTGTCTAGCGGAACCTAAAAAAGTCAGGTGGCAATGGTCTTCCCTTAGCTCAGGTGGTAAAGGCTCGGCTACAAAGCAATATCAAGCTGGAGGTGGCTGGATTCGATTCCTGGTCTGGTCTAGAAATTTTTGGTTGAGGAAAATTTATCGAATCCCTGAGCATAGGGTATGATTGTACATTCCACACTATCATACTAACGCAGTAATGGTAACTGGCATCGAAAGCTCTCAATTAAATTAAAGCAATTAGCTTGAAACGCTAAGAATGAAGAAAAAAAGTTGTCTTCAACATGTCAGACTTCAAGTAAAACTGGTAACTTAGGTAAGTGACTATTCATAAACCACGTAGACTTTTCTAGGGGGCAGAAAGCTGGTCTGACTAAAGCTCACGGTTCATTCAATATTCCAAAATAATATATAGAGCAAATTCTACGAGGGAGAAGGTGAGTGGGAGGTCTGAGATTTTCAAAAATGAGTCTACGTGGCTTGTAAATAGGACATAAGCAGCGTCCAGGTAGTGCACAAAAATCATTGTGGAGACTTGATGGAAGGTAGAAAAGTGAACGATATTTTAATAAAATACTTTGCTTCAAACATTTGCGAATAGAATTTAGTTAATTTCGACTTTTGAATGTTTGTAACTACTTTTTGATACAATTCTTATGCACTGGAATTCGAGAAATTTTCTTAAATTAAATTTTACTAGTCTAGATCGAGAATCGGACGCAGTTTATAGCTATCCCTGCACCAACTCACCCAGCTAATTTAGGTAAATTAGGTGATTTGAATGCAAGTTTTATGGAATAACCGAGATTATCACATCTGTCTTAAATATTAAAATGACTCATGACCATGAAAACCAATGATCAATTCGTTGAGTTCCTTCTACACTATCGAAATTTGAAAGAACTTTGGAGAGAAAAGATTCTTGAACAAGAGCAGTGTCGTTTTGTATAACAGCTGACTGGTAATTTCCCACTCCTATAGAACTATCCGAGAAAACCTATAAATAGTTTTTCCCTTTCGCCCGTATGAAGTACCTACAATGTTATATAATCACCGAACATACAGATTCCATCAACTTACGCTAAAATTAACTCCGTCCCTCGCTGCGTGCCTGATTGATCGATGAACAATGTCTCACCATGCGTGCAACACACAGCTGCAGTGGCACTCGATTCGTCAAATCCTTTCGTCTTCGCCGTTGTCGTCGTCGTCGTCGTCGTCGCCGTCGTTCAGCAAGCGCTTAACATATTCGGAGGAAAACTATCATCCATCTCCACCGCTAATTCACTCATGTTTTCCTCTACATCACTGTGCACCCAACTACATAAGTACCAACACACACACACATACACACACTCAGCGGTATGGGCAAATCACGCGCGGAAACTGTGCGACTCAAGAATCTGTTCCACATTCCGGTCCGGTTTCCTCCCCCTTCCAAACGGGGTGATTCTTCTTCGAACAACTTGTCAGCTTTTGCAATTGCGGCTCATCACACGAGTAGTAGCGGCAGCAGCCTCGCCATCATCTTATTAGCGGTCCTTCGAATCTCGAGCTCTCACACACACACCCGATTACCACCACCGGTTCCTCAAAACCCACCGAGGATCTTCCGGATGACGATGACTGGTACCCCTCGCCGAAGGACTCTCCAGTGGAACAGTTGGAACGCCACTAGCGCGCGTTTGGGACCAAATATCCGTAAAGGACCTCGTCACGGCACATCAGCTTGGGAGCGCGCGCGAATCTGCACTAGTGTATTTCTGTATTTTAAAATGTAAAGCGAGATGAATCTGAAAACTGTGGAGAAGGACGATGCCTTCTCATTTTCCGATGGAGAAAGAGACCTGCCTGCTACGATGGAATCTCTTCTCATGTTGTCACGCGAGAAGGTTGTTAAGGACAGTGCTGCCAGACCGGATTGTGACGATTCGTGGGCATCTGATGCTATAAATTTGTATTGAAACAATTTACAATTTTGACAATTTTATCATCGAATGGACTCCTTTTGCCGGTGTGGGATGGAAAAGGTATGCTTTTCGTCGCAACCGCGCATCCTTTCGCCAAAGAGAGCGAGAGAACGTGAATCCGTTACCGAGAAAAGCACGTGTCCCTGCTTCGGATGCTGTGTGTATAGGTCCTTATACGAAGAGCGAGCAATCGTTGGCGGGAAAACTCAACAGCACTCTATCGCCACCAGTTACCAGCACGTATAATGTAAAGGCGGTGGAGTCTTGTTGAAGAACCGATCCCATTCGAGACGAAATAAAAACGGACAGCCTAATCATAACGTTACGGCGAATCGAACGGGCCGCATCGTGGTCCTCCTCGCAGTCGGCTTCTCGACGGAACTCTCGAGTGTTGAGACTTTACCCCCTCACGAACGAACGACCAAGATTTGCGTGAATTTGACACAGAATCGTCGAGCGGTTTCTACGGGACTTTTTGCCAAATAAAGTGGACAAACGACACAAACGGGATTTTGTGGCTTTCCGACGACCGGCGGCCGGCTTACGTCGTGGGTGCGTGTGATTGTGAGTGCGGTATTAACTCGCGTGGTTTTGCGGTTCGGACGGTTTGATTGAAGGTTCAAAGAAGTGAGTTGGGAGATTTGTGCCAACGAGGACGATTGCTTTGAAATCATAACTGTGGAATAGGTTCATCTAGGTAAGAAAGGCTTAGCAGGTAGGTTTTTTTTTTATTCCGTTTTATGTTAATGATGAAGTAGCAAAGTGTACGATAAGCAAATCTCAAAGGAAAAGAGATATCGATCAGAAAAGGATATCAACGAGTTATTTACAAAGGTCAGATTGGGGCCTCCCTTCAGCCAATATCACCATGTTTGATTTGTTGTGTTATTAGTTCATCTTAATTTATTAGTTATTAGTTCTCCTCCCCCTTTATCTCTGCCTCTGTAATGTGAAGAATAAACATGGATGTGATAATAATGGAGATGGATATTTGAGCAGGTCAAGTAAAATTCAATTGGTCAAATATTACAGGCTTTCAGTTTGGAGTCCTATGAATTTGAAAACACACGTGATTTTGAAGCTAAATGCAGGATCTTTTCATGTGCATAAAATGAACTTAGAATTACAAAATAATATTAACTTTTAGGTCTTGGCATTTTTCGTAAACACATCGAGTAGGATCGAACTTGCAGCACAATCATACTTATGCAAAAATGGTTGCATGCTCTCAATTAGTAATTAGCTAATTGTCAATTAGTAATTAGGTGATCGTCTATTGAAATACTGATTAATTATTTTAATTGCGTACCTATTGACACATTTTATATTCGTTTTTAAGAAGAATTTCGTTCTGTCGTTAACATTTATGACATAGACATTTCACATACATATCATTCAAGCTAATTGGTGTGTGTATGATGTGCATCATCGAAGGTATACATAATCAATAAAAGACGACTGAAAAATAATGATGGTGATTAAAATGGTCAGATGCTTTATCGGTTCTGCTATGAGCGATGGAGTGATTACTACGAACCTTTACCTTTTTAATTCATTGATTATTTCTGATTCAGTTAAACACTGCAGTTAAATGTTGCAGTCGAAATACTGCAGCATAGTAGTTCTATAGTAGGCTCTGAATTATGTACCAAGAAGCTGGAAATAAAATTTTCATCATGTTTCATCACTGTTCTAACTTCAACTGAAGTAGTTTGGTCTAAGGCTCCATGTTTAACCATAATTAACTTATTGCTGATTGTCAAATAAATGTTCTAGATGCACTTCCCCGAATATTAATTAAGATCTCGCCATGGACGAATCAAAGTTGAAAAAAGAAGAAGTCACCGAGTGGTGATAAATCTGACAGCGTCGCATCCCAAGTAACAACTTTTGTTTTATTCCATTCGCATAACACTCCTTTCGGCTTTGTTGATAAAACTACTTTCAAAACTGTTTTGTCCAGCAACACCTCCTCAATGCATCTTTAAAGCCGAAATGTGTACAAAGTGGCCCACTCTACAGACGGTTGTGAATACAAATTAATAAAACCTTTACAAGACCAGAAAGATTTTGAAAATGTTCTAGTGAGAGATGTTATGACCACTTGAGAACCTTCATAAAACCATTTGGCTGCCATCAAAACTAACATAGGGTCGAATGGCCACAGCTGTCAAATTTCAATGTGATATCGTGGTCGGTTTTTGTTGTTCGATTCTCTGCTCTTCTGATTCATTTAACAGTAAATATTATCTAAGCAAAAAGGTTCTAGTGTTGCGCGAAATTTTGTTTGATAGCAGAATATCCAAAACAAACTGAGTTTTTTTATGCATCAAACTATATGCGCATTTAATTTTATGGAGAATATTTGCACGATAAGAGAAGCTAATAAATGCGCTTCGGAGATTATGCGAGTTAACATCAATAAAAACCAAATTGAAACAAATATATTCGATAAACTAAACATGAATTATCTGAAAATTTATGGACTTCAATAAGGTTATCTAAAATAATTCCAAAATTGGTTGAAAGTCATTTGCATTACATTTAAAATTTGATGGATTTCCACATTTCAATGATTTTTTTATATTTCAATATGGTGATTAGAAGAAATCAAAGTTATTCCAAAAAGCCAATTTATGTTCGCAATGGCTACTATAAAACTATTTGGTCGTTTGGTGATTCCCTCAATACCAATTAGCCGTTAAATGCATTTACTGAAGGCTAAATGGGTAAATGGGTAAAACATAATAAGATAATTTGAATGAGTCCTAAAATGGCATTTCAAAACAGCATTTTACGAGTTCATAAAGTCGAAATAAAACATTTAATAGGAGTACCTTTAGAAGACAAGGTTTTAAGATCGTTGTAAAGAAGCTTAAACCTGACTAAAATTTGAACCATATTGGCACCTCTTACTGCCATAACAAAACCAAATTGATTTCTAGTGGTTTTCATAAAACTTTAATAAAACCTAATAAAGCTGGATAGTTTTTGCAATGTTACTTGGGTTTGGAAACGTATAAGTGATGTTGCCTATAATCTGTGGTTATTAAAGCTTGATCAAGTCTAACAGAGAGGAGAGCCCATTGCTGTCGGAATTAGTTTCCATGCTACAATGGGTAGTATTACATATCATGCATCATACATCATCTAATAAATGATCTAACAAATAAATGAGTTATTTTACACGTCGTTAAGAACGTTAAATGATACTTTTCTATTAGGGTAGCTATCAAATACTGGTCTATTGTTAAATAAAATGGATTTCCGGGAATCAATTCAAGATCGTATCTTTCCTTATGCACGTATAATTGTGGAGAAAAACTGGGTCGTATTAGAAAACCTACAAACTTTCAGGGAAATTAAAGCATTGCTCTTTTGAAAAGTTGGATTTCGGCCCTATAGAAAATATGATTAAAATACGAATGGACCTTTAGCGCGTTAAACTGCTGAAGCAAAGCCAATGATAAGGCGAATTGAATGCTTTCGCCTTTCTGTCAGTCTAACTAAAACAGTTTTTAACATATATATGACAGAACTTTCGAAGACGCGGCACATTTACGCAAAGATTGACAATTTGTTACGAGACTTTCCGGTGGAGTGACTGAGTAAGAAAACTATTGCCAACTATGCTCGTGAAATAGCACTGACATCTGCCTCTGGTATTTCTCCGTAAGAGTGAAGAGCTAATAAGCTAACGTGAAATTTACCGCAGGATAGAAACATCAGAAGGTCTATCCATTCTCATTGGTTTTTTTCTCAGAGCTAGGAGAATAATCTTTAGGAATCCAAGGCCAAAAATCAGTTTTTCAAGTGAATTTTGAAATTTATATATATTCCATGTTTGCTATTTTCAATGTCATTTCCAAATTCACATTTTAATATGCTTGAATACATCTTAAACTATTCACTTTCACTTTTCAAAAATAACCTTATAAAAAGCACTTGGAATTCGAAAACTTGGAAATTTAAAATTAATGCTTCACTTGATCAGTTAAAAAATTAAATATAAAACACTTAAACACGTTTTCAAACTATCTCTTGTGAACGCGATCGACGCTGGTTTCGTAGTACCTTATCAGATCTACCACCAAACCCTAGTCCGAATTGATTCAAACTAGGGAGAATACTTGTTTGTTTGTAGTCAAAGGAACGTATCTTAGTCCTTATTACATTTTATTACCGAGGATGAGCTTGGAATAAGAAAAACATGGTTAGTCATAGTTTGTTTGATTTGCAATGAATCCGGTTTTGATTGATGAAGGGCGCGCTTTTGAAGAGTGCTCTCACTCCTCAAAGGGTTTAAATAGCGGAAACTTTCAATAAAAATCGATTTATTACCAACAAAACAAACAACGACAATGTAACAACACCAAATACTTCATCATTTCTCAAAATTGATGAAATAACTTTACATGCACTAAACAAAGGATACGGGATAAACAACAATACATCAAAGTATTGGTCACAGTGGTTTATGTCCCAGACAGAGGAAACAAAACGCGAGCAAATTCTTTCCTAGAAAAAGCTTATCCAATGATTTAGTCGAGCACTCAGTACTGAAGACGTCTGTAAGCCGCAAAAGTAATAAGCCTATAAAGAATGGAACGGTCAAAATTGGTCGACTCAAATATGACGTTGTTTTTTTGATCGTGCATTTCAAAAACTTGAACATTGAACCCCTTATTTTGTAGGTGTATGCGTACGGAATGTAGACTCTATATTGTTTTTACCATTTTCTATTGAGTTGTCTCGTTTGTAATTACTCAAAACTGAGTAGAAAACGACTTAATTTGGTTAAAAGTGGAACTAACCTAATTAGAGTAATTGAAGGGTTACATTTTTGATTAACTAGGTCACCTTTCAAAATTAGAGTAAACATTTTTGTTGATTCATCATGCAGTCGTCCCATCTTAAAAAAAATTGATTGAGTGAACCTTTTTCGCTTTTGACGCCACGTTTTTCGCTTTTGACAGTTTCATTATAATTACTCTTTTTTTTAAGTACAACGCTTTTACAATCAGAGTAGTATTTACTCAGTTTCCTTATTTCAAGTTACTCAGTTTTTGGCATTTAGCATGGTAATACGAAAGTGAGTGAAAGTTACTCTAGTTAGAGTAGATCTGAACGAGCGTGTAGAAGTAAGAAGAGCAGGGTATCAAAATCTTGCACGTGTATAAGCAAAATCCAAATTATTCCCTCTCCGACTTGGCAAAATCACTTTATATTGCCAAATCAACCGTGACGAATGTTATAAAAGTGTTCGAGGAACGTCTGACGACTGCCAAGAAGCCGGGATCAGGAGGAAACCGAAACCAGCAAGTCGCAGAGACCGGAAGAATAGTAGCCAGCATTTTCAAACGCAATCCCAACCATTCCATCAGAGATATCGGAAACAAATTGGGAAAGTCCCGCTCAACGCCCAAAGAGTAAAAAAATGAGCCAAACTATCAAAACACAACAACCAGAGGAAGAGCGCCTTGTTGTACACGAGTTTGTTGACCAAGTTTGATTACGTTGTAAAGTACGATGAAACATACGTCAAGGCTGATTTCAAGCAGCTCCCAGGCGAAGAGTTTTGTACGGCTACCGGAAAAGGAAAGTTTCAAGATAAATTTAAGTAGAAAAAAAATATCAAAGTTCCTGAAAAATACTGTCAACTACGACATTTAATAACATGTAATAACGCTTATTGCCTTTATTGAAGAAACATAGTGCTTCATGCTGTTTTGGCCAGACCTCGCTTCTTGCCACTACGGAAAAATGGCTCAGGAATGGTATAGCGCCAATAGTGTGCAAATCGTACCCAAAGAGAAAAATCCTCCACCCTCGCCGTAACTGCGGTCAATTAAAAAATATTGGGCGAGAACTAAAAAAACGGTTCAAGGCAAACAGTCATTTAGCATCACGTATGGTGGAATAACAGCGCCTCAAAACTTTATGGGAGGTACGAAACGTAAAGCCCGACAGTTCGCATTTGGAAAATTGTAAGCCTAATCAAATATTTTTCCTGTTTTTGCAAACGATGAACTTCAAAAAGAAATAACTTTTAAACATTTATATAATAAACTAATCAGTGTTCACTTAATCATGTTTGACCAATCTTTGACCGTTCCACCCTTTATGTCAGAGGATATAGGATTTTTCTAGTGGAATTTAAAGGAACTTGCTCGCGTTTACTTGTGATTGTTTGGAGAAGTGTTTCTGGTTTTATCAAATTTTTAAAAAGGGATCAAATGAGGTGTTAAATAGAAATATTCTAGTTTTCCAAATAAATATGATTAAATCTGCCTCTCTATTTAATCCCGAAAATTACTCCTAACTTAATCCCATGGGAGAGTTGCTCGTCGAGTCTTTCAGTCCGCTGTTTAACATCTTTTTATGAGGTACCAAGTTGGTACCCACCGATTGCCTGTCGATCTATCAAATTTGTAAGACGTATGTATTGAGTTCTTTCAGATTATGATATTCCACCCACTATCACAAAACATTGCGATTAGTTCAGCGAATTATGAATATGAATATGATTATGATAATGAAATCATTGGGTATATGACCAAATCTTCCTCGGTTGATACAAAACAGGTGAACTTGAAAATGATAATACACCGTTTGGCATACGGACGTTTGGCATACGGATGTTTGGCCTAATGAACGTTTGGCATAAATACATTTGGTCGAATGGATGTTTTGAATAAAGAGTTTTATACCGGGCAAGCGCTTGAATCAGAAGTTTGCTTTCGTATACAGGAATATGCTTCGTCATAAAAAGCCCATGTGTAAAGTACCAAAAGAAGGTATCTTTCGAAAGAACTGCATATTTCTTGAAGATTTAAAAAAATGATGGTTTTGCCATAAAACATTGTTCCACCTTAAATAAGGTGCTTAATTTTTTTTTAAACATATTCATACTTCTCATGTATATGGCCAAATGATCGCGTGTCTACTAAAGAGTTGCTCTGCAGAGCTTACGATTCCTCTTTTTAACATCTCGTTACGCCAGGAAAAATATCCAACACGTTGGAAATCTTCGTTCATGTTCCCGATTTTCAAGAAAGGAGATAAACAAAATGTCGAAAATTACCGAGGAATCACATTACTCTGTGCCTGCTCAAAAGTCTTCGAGATCATCGTCAACGACTTGTTGTTTGCTAGTTGAAGACACTACATCTCTCCTGAACAACATGGATTTCACCCCAGAAGATCGATCTCAACCAATCTCGCACCTTTTGTTCCCTCGTGTCTCCGGAATATGGAAACTGGATCTCAAGTCGACGTTGTTTACACGGATCTCAAGGCTGCTTTTGGCCGGGTCGACCATGCTATACTTTTGGCAAAATTAGACAAACTTGGCGTGTCAAATAACTTAGTTCTTTGGTTTAAATCGTACTTAACGGACAGGGTACTCTGTGTGAGATCGGCTCAGCTCAACCGAACTACTTTGCAAATATGTCGGGCGTACCTTAAGGCAGCAACTTGGGACCACTGCTGTTCTCCATTTTCATCAACGAGGTTGGACTGATACTTCCACCTAACTGCAGGTCATTCTATGCTGACGATGTGAAAATTTATGTGTTTGTGCGATGCTTCGCTGATTGCTTACGACTACAACACTTGGTCAATAGCTTTGAAGAGTGGTGTTCCAGGAATTTCCTGACACTGAGTGTTTACAAATGCTTCAATATCACATTCCATCGAAAATTGAACCCAATTGCATTTGATTACAAAATAAACAACCAGCTTCTGCTAAAAATTGATACAGTTCGTGTCCTTGGAGTAACGCTTGACTCTGGTTTGACATTTAGACAACACTACACAGATATGATTACCAAAGCCAACAGACAGCTCGGATTCATGTGTAAGATCTCCGACGAGTTTCGTGATCCCACCTGTCTGAAAGCATTGTTCTGCTCTCTCGTGCATTCTATCCTGGAATTTGGAGCCTTGGTGTGGTGCCCCTATCAAATAATCTGGATTGCGAGGATTGAAGCTGTTCAAAGAAAATTTGTTCGTTATGCTCTACGTCATCTGCCGTGGAATGATCCTGTCATCCTTCCATCGTACCAGGATCGTTGCTCACTCTTGGGTATTGAATCGTTGGAACATAGGCGTACAGTCATGCAAGCAGTCTTCGCGGCAAAAGTGCTGCTAGGTGAAATCGACTCTCCAGGAATTCTGGCAGAACTATCTATCTACGCTTCTGAACGAGTTCTGCGAACAAGAAATTTTCTGCAGCTCGGAACTCGTGCTGCAGACTACGACCAACACGATCCAATTCGATTCGTGTCATCGCGCTTCAATGAACTCTACGCTCTGTTTGACTTCAACTGTTCCGCTGAGACCTTTGGTCACCGGATTCAGCGTAGTTGGATGGAAAGCCGCTAGTTCGGAAATGCTGACAAATACTACATACTGGATACCAGACGACTGATTCCACGAAAAATTATTTTTAATTTTTCTCACAAGTTTTGTGTGTGTACTAGAATTAATTCTGTTTACTTGCTTTGTCTTGCTTGAAGTCAAGAATTTCACCTCTTGAAATGTTCGTCTTGACTAGAAAACAAACATACTTAAATTTGAAGACCGTACGTTGACGTTAAGTGCTCCCCCAACGGACCTGAAGAAATGGTAGTACGGGTGACTACCCACGCGGTGGCAAGCACGCTACTGTAGTGTATGGTCTTGCAGGTCGACCAAGCTCAGTGTCGTCAGGTTGATAACATTTTAAGGTTGTTTTTTTTTATTATCAATTTTGTTTGGAACACTTTATCATCAGTACACCAGTTTTTAGGTACAACACAATAAGGTCATCATATGTACAAAACAATTCAAAAAGTAAGTGTAAGGAAGCCAATTCAGTGTTTTTATTCAACTTCAACTTCAACTTTTTTGGCTTCCTACGGCGATTCCTACTGCGGGTCAGTCGTAGAAATGGGTCATCCATAATGGATTCATTATCCATGAAACAATGTTTAATTGCAGTTCTTTGAACTCATCCCTTCTATCGCTTCACAACTTGATCAACAATCTATAAATGTCAAACAATTGTACGAACAAATTCACCCCATTTCGTAAACTTTGTAAATCCCTTTCGACAGAACCGTTTGAAAGTGAAATACCATGTCCGGATTGATTCTACGCACGAGTGCAGGCGAAAGTGTGAGCAGAGTCTCCTGAGCGAAAAGAAAAAGCATTCCTGCCTTGTCTGCTCCCATTGAATTATCCCTTCCCCATCCACTCACCGTTTTGTAGTTCTCATTCTTCATCCTAATTCAGTACACTACATCCTTACCGGATTGGGTGAATGGGTTTTTTTTAAAGCGATTGCCTGGTAGGTACGTGCTTAAATGGCTTTTAATTCAGTCATCGAGTACCTGCTTAAATGGGGGGTGTGGGCGTGTGCCATGAAGATGGATAAAGGTTGTGAGGGTTGAAATGGGAGACGAAGGGGTGACTAGAACGGGAAATTTATTTCACTGGAAGGAACGTCACTCATTTGGGGACCAACACAACAATAGGAATCGTTCGGTTACACAGTTCGTCATCTTTACAGCGGAAGACTGTTGGTACTGAGGGAGATGCTGGAATCATGTGTTTTGGAAATTTGCGGTTTGTTTTCTCATTCAAACTTCGATTTATAATCCTATGTGACTTTTAGTGCTAAAGTGAGTGATTTACGATGAGTGAAGTAGGAAACAATGGATTATGCTCACTATCTCTTGTGGCAACTATTGAAAGTTGAAATTTATAGCGGTTTCAAACGGATTTAGGTCACTTAACGATCTTATTTATTCCCTCAACGGATTCAAATTGAAGAGCTATTATTTTCAAATGGACCATTTTTTACATGAGCAGTTTTTTTTCGTTTAAAATCTTTTTACTCTGTTAAGGTCAGTATCGACTTAAAAAGTAGAGAGGTTACGAAATTTTGACAATTGATCTGAATGTCACCTTCACTTACGGAATAATCGAGCGGAACATTTTTCTGAAAGTAAAAGTGACAGTACTCATTAGTTTGCGTAGAAACCTTACAAATTACAAATTTATTTTTCGTTCTTTTCAGGTGGATACTGATGCAGAAATTTATTCTCGATATTTTACTTTTCCGTTTCAGTAAACGGAATTTCACATGGGTTTGTGATAGAAAAATAAATTTCTTTCGAACACGATACCGACCTTTAGAGGTAATGCTTCCAACCGAAACATGGTCACTAGTTGTTACAATTTTTGTTAACGTGAAGTCTAACCTCCAAGATGCACAGTGGTCAAAAAGTCGATTTTAACGCCCTCGACCGATAACTCCCTATAAATAGAGGAGCTAGAGCAATGGCATCTTTGGCAAAGTTGATGTATATGGCGAGCTTCATCGATTGACTTTTGTGATCAATCCCTCTGAAGGTGCGATCGAAAATCAACTTTTTATTATGTTGAGATAGAGAGTTGTTGTCTTCAGCACTTTGTTCTGTTAGCATGAGCATGATTGATCGCCCACGGATGCTACTCCGTTATTGCCATATCAGCTGCATTTACACAAAGAACCAACAGATGATGTTTGGAACCAACATACATCCTCAATGTGGAAAAAAATGGTTACCCATTATGACACAATACCAGCACCGGCCGTGCCCGAATGCTGGTCAAGTAGGGAATGGGAAGGAACGTGTTGACGTGATACTCGCTTTGAAGGAAGCCGAGAAATTCTCTACACTTCCACGAGAACTCACTGGGATGTTGGCTAGTTGGGAAAAGGTTAAAAGCAGGGGTCGTTTTGGTTAACGATACGCCAAAAGTATGTAACTAGCGCTATCCGCCAAAAGCAGGGGACCGCTCCAACAAGCAATACAATATCGAACGCCAGTGGCTCCGCACTCCGAATAGTCCGGCATGACCTAATCACCGTAAGCTCATCAATAATGTTGATCACTCAAAGAAATCACTCAAAGAAAACGCTATTGCAAATGATTCGAACGGAGCCACGTTTGGGAATTTTAAATCCTCTCGTCTCGTTATTTTGTTAGTCAGTATTACGTTTGCAAGTTTGATACGACATTTCGTAATTTCTTCAGCCTTTTGTAGTTCAGTTCGTGAAGTGTGCCATTTATGTGCTATGAGAGTCTTCCGAAGCAGTTTTCTTGAACCAAAAATAAGAAGCTATTGCATTGATACTTGTACGTTAGAATGATGTATGTATGATGTATGATATGTTCTACTACCCATTGTAGCACGGAAACTAAGTCCGACAACAATGAGCTCTCCTCGCTGTTTGAC
>JASCZW010009520.1:0-41945 GCA_034211315.2 Aedes japonicus | reverse complement strand
GGTGTATTAAACCGTACGTCCAGATTTGCTTGAATCGAGCTTTACTGTCCACTCTTGGGGCATCATGGTGATTTGCGAACATCTCCTGCTACATAATAATCGTTACACCACATTACGGGGAATACAAACATAACAATTATAGTGTTTTTCTTTAGTTAATGTCAGATTTCATCGGCTGTGATGAAAATAAAACATGACCGGAATAATGGTGCACAAATTTTTTACTAGTTCCTTTTTTCAATCATCAGATTTTGACGGCTGTACCGCAATGGCTCGACAGAAACCCGATCAGAAAAATGTGCACTATGATAGTCGGAGAATCATTGATGCTTTAAAATTATGAAAACTGGATGTTCTATCCGAAAAGCGGCAAAAATGCACGGAATTCCATATCCAACACTGCGCGAGAAAGTAATTGAAAGGTATTCCCGACACAATCCTGGAAGACCAATAGTAATCAACCCATCGGAAGAAAAGCGTATTGTTGATTGCTTGCTGGTGAAAGCAAAACTGGATTCCCGGTGGACACAAAGAGGTTGGCAGCATGCCCAGCGCATTATGTGCAGAAATCCGCACGGCCGATCAATTCTTGAATGGAATTCCTGGTCAAAAATGGAATAATTCGTTCATCAATCGCCATTCAGAAATCTCGCGACGGGTTTCAAGCGTAATGCCAAAGCATCGTGCTACCGTTTCAGAGCCTCAAATCAGGCCAAGGTTCAGTGAAATTTATCATTATTTTGAAGAAGAACAGCTGTACCACGTTTTGAAAATCCCTGAACAAATTTTTAATCTGGACGAAACGGTGGTGCGAACTATTCCCAGCAAGGAAGTGGTTTTAGCTGGTTCTGGCCAGATCACTGATGCACTATCTTACGGGAACGCTGCTAGGAAACTAGACAGTTGGCAATCCACACAAATCGGGAATGCCAGCGGAGATTTTACAGACATTGGAAAACAGAATCAGGGACACATTTTTTTTTCTTAGGGATGTTCTTTTATCCATGGCTTGTTAAGGGACCCTCCCTGGATTTGGAGCAAAAATAAGGCAAAGTTTGTATTATTTTTGTGGGCGAATGAAAAGGCGTACGAACTTGACGAAAAGGCGGTTTTGATGATTAAATTTGATTTTTATTCAAAATTTCAAAGAGATTAAAATAAATGTGAAAATTCAAAATGGCGGCTACAAAATGGCGATTTCCGCAAGCCTCTGCGCGTAAAACATGGGGCGACAACTTCAAGCTTGCAGCATCTTGTAGTGGACAAAATCCAATCTAGTTATCATTTCTGAAAGATAATGAAATTCTCGACGGCTTGAATTAAATTTCAGACATTTTAAACTTAAACTCATTGCAAACTGATAATTTGAACTGAAAAGTTTAATTTTTCGCTACTTTTTTTCATTTCAGCCGTGTTTAAAAATTATAAATAATTAATTATTAATGCCAATTTTTAGTTCAAGCCGTAGAAAAAATTAAAAACTTTCAAGCAGTTATTTGATGAAGGGAATCGGATTAATAGTTCAAGCCCGGGGCTTGAAGTTAAATAGAAAAGCATGGTTTCGAGAAAAACGCGTTCGAAGTTTTTAGCGCAAAGCGCAGCGCACGTGAGACAGGTGTGTTCGAGACGCTACCATTCAATAAATATTCATCGCATCAAAAAATCCTTCTACACATATATTCTACGAATATGTGGCTTTCATTTTTTACCCAAAAAAAATCGATATTTTGGTTCAAATTCAGGGGAGGGTTTCCTTAAGCTGAAAATACCGTTCTTTGTAATAGTTTTTCTCGATGAGGTTACATAAGTAACACGTCTCTCCCCAAACGACAGAGCTTTTCGTGGAAATACAGATAATCCTGATACGTCTTCCACCAAATTTGACCTAAGTAACACAACCACTAGACGTCAGCTTTTTAAGAACGCTCAAAACCTTTTGGAATCAAGTTTTGGTGGAATGGAGGATTGAGAATACAGCCTGTCCACGGTAAATTTCGGACACTTTTTTTTCAGTGTATGTGAGGTACTTACAGGTCTTAATATTTGCAGATTCCTTTTCCCTCACTAATGATAGCGTTGGTAACACTGTAATGCAATGCTGACACAATTGCGGTTAGGAATTGTCAGCACTGCATAGTGGATGTGACTACGATTGCTCGTGCAACATCTTTCATTTGGCGGCAGACTCCAGGAGAGGTAAGTTGTATTTTGTGAGCTCGGCATTTTCCGTGTCGAGTGATTCCATGTTGCATTTTAATGATGGCTTCCAGCAGTTACCTTCGTGCCTTACGGGATCATTTACAGTGTAGATTTTGAATTATTTCCCGGATCGACGAAATGTTTCAATTTACGACAGCTGAAACTGTCCACTTTATTTCGTGGATTCCACTTTATCAAGTGGAAGTGCGCAAACGCATTTTGTTCGAACTACAGCAAAATCTAAATTTATCGGTATGCGATCTCACCAAGAAACTAAAACTACCGGAAAGTACTGTGTTTTTGTTTCAAATAATTTGACCAGCGCTTGACTGTGGATCGGAGGGTTGAAAGTGAAACAAATCGAAAAGTATGATCCCGACATATGGACACAAAGGTGGTAGCCATTATTGAGAAAAATCCCAATCTTTCTAGGCGAAATATGGCTCGCAAAGATGGGAAGTCTAAATCATATGTAAAAAAAGTGAAGCAGAGGCAAGAACTGAAGGCGAACAAATTGAAAAAGGTGCTCAACCGTGGTGACAAGCACAATTTCAAAAAGTTGTGCTAGGATTTTTTACATGACTTTTTTTTGCAAACGTTATCTTGTATCATAATGGACGAAGAAACATACGTACTCGAAGACTTTAAATAGCTTCTGGGTCTGGCTTTTCATACCAAAATGGAAAGGAACGCCGTTGCTGAGCATTTCCGGACAAAATAAGGTGTCAAAATTCCCAAAGTATTTGGTTTGGCAGGCCATATGTAGTTGTGGTCGAAAATCTAAAAGTTTTGTCTCTATCGGCACTATCAATAAGGATGTGTACGAAAAAGAATTTCTGCAAGAGCGGTTGCTACCGTTTATCACAAGCTACTCTCTAGCTCTATTTTGGCCTGATTTGGCCTCTTGTTACTGTGTCCGTCCAGGAATGGTGTAAGATACAAGAGGTCAAATACGTGCCAAAAATAGCCAAGCCTCCAAACTCTCCAGAACTTCGCCCAATAGAGAAGTACTGGGCTCTAGTTGAGCGAAGACTCTTAGAAACTAAGAAGAAAGCAAATGGTCCCGATGATTTCAAGAGCACGTAAATACCGTACGGAACCTGATGGTGGGTGTGCCACAGAAAGTTTGAGAATGTTACAAAGAGAAGAATTAACATCTTAAGCAACTGTTTCTAATGTAGATAGGGTAAGGGGATGTAATGTTAGCCTAGCTCCTTCATTCGGCCTATGTACCAAATGTGTCATTAATTTACCGATAATCAACAACATTATGTTGCTATTAGGATGATCGATGTTATCCAAAGCAATTGAGACAATAGTAATCAACTTATAGTAGTTCACTTCCGCGTAATTTTCGATTTCTTGAACTTTTGGGGTATCATGATTTCACTGGTTAAGGTGAACAGACGATCTACACGACCTCCAAGTGATCTAAATTTGGCTTAATTGAATCGATAAAGCAAGTAATGCAGTCTGGATGTGTAGAAAATAGTTACACGTTACAAACTAACTGTTCACATAGCTGAAATAACAATAACAAGACCCAATGTTGGAGACATATTTTTTTGTATGTTCCCAATTATGGCTTGTTGTATCAATATCGTAGTAAAAAGATTGTTATTGGTAAAATTTCAAGTGGAAATGCATGAACTTGCGGTTGTTTATATTCAAGTGGCTCATCTAATCACAAACAAAATCATTGTATAGTGAGTTATAATGTTTTCATTAATGATTACCTGATAAATTGTAAATGAACATCTTTTTAGTGTTTCGAAGCAGTTTAACTTTAGTTTGTTTTGTGAAATTTTTGTGTTATGTATAGCGAGTACAGCTAGCAATGCCTTAATTCATAAAATTTGAGAAAAGACTGTAAAAAGCCTGCATTTAGTAAGAAATCCATCGAATGGGACGAAGTTGCATCCATGAACAGACCCAATTTGGCGCCTACAGACCGACATTAAATCCATATTCCTCGAATGTTTCTGACTTAACAAAAAGAATTGTGTAACTTTTCGTGATACATACTACCAAATGTCTTGTCAAGCATATTTTAACAAGTGTCGAACTAGTTGAATCTCGCTTACAGCTTAAAAACTGTATGAGTAATAATAAAAATGTAATCGATCATTGCATAATAGGCTGAGTTAAGGGACACATACCCCATAACTCTATTATTGTGAAATGAAGAATCGGGATTTTCGAATTAAGTGTCAATTTTTTTTTGCTGCTATTATTTTGGTATCCGCAATTTAACGTGGACAGACTTTAATGGTGAAATGCGTCCCAGGAAAGATATTGCCCCCGCTTTTAAAACAATAATCGAACGACCAACCTAAAATCGACCTTGAATAACGGTTTCAGGTGTTGTAGCCCATACCTGTTTGATCCAGATGCAGGCAACTATTCAGTTCTTATCAGAAAACACACTGAAGCATAGTCAGCACAACCTGTGGTTTCAACAACGGAAGCGAGAGACACGGAAATTGATTCAAATAATGATTACTTTGTGAAGCGTTTCGAATCGTTCTTATCACCGGATCAACTAGGAATAAGATCTGTATCCACAATTATCCGGACACCTTCAAATCATTGTTATTTTTGAAATATCGCACATAGGAATGAAAATTTCACTGTGGTATAGCTAAAAGTCTATGATGAAAAAGACTATGCTTGATGTTTACATTTCATGTTTAGTATTCAAGATGGCGACGAAAGAAAAACAAGTGCGCGGGCGTACGGCAAATCCTGACTTGTTAATACGGGATCTTGCAAAAACATTGGATTTGCCTAAATCCACTGTTCACGATGTGCTCAAATCATTTTCGGAACGTTTGACGGTGGAAAGGAAACCGAGAAGTGACAAAAACATTGGACGCGCTGATCCTGTCATTCCGAAAGGTGAAAAAGATATTAACGAAAAACCCAAATCTCTCCATTCGAACGGTGGCTCGTAAAATAGGGATGCCGTCTGGTTTTGTCCAAAAATCGAAAAAACGTTTGGGACTTAAGTCGTATAAAGTAAAAACAGTTCCAAATCGCAACGACAAACAGATTTTGGCAGCAAAATCACGGACTTTACGTTTGTACTGCGAATATTTGACGAAGTTTTCATGCGTTGTTATGGACGATGAAACATATGTCCTGGAGGATATCAAGCAGCTTCCAGCGCGGGTTTTTATTCTGCTATGGCCAGAAATGCTACAGCTGAGCATTTCAGAACGAAGAAGGCATCGAAATTTCCCAAAAATACCTTGTGTGGCAAGCAATTTGCACGTGTTGCAAAAATAATAAATCTTTCGTCACTACAAATACAATCAACAAGGAGATTTATCAGAAAGAGTGTCTGCAGAAGCGATTGCTACCCTTTATCAAAAGTCACAAAGAAAAACCTTTGTTCTGGCCCGATTTGGTATTATGCCACTATGCTAAAACTGTGATGGAGTGGTACCACGCAAATCAAGTGAACATTGTACCAAAAACCTCAAACCCGCCAAATTGCCCAGAGCTACGACCAATTGAGAGATATTGGGCTCTGATGAAGCGGCAGCTTTCTGGAAAGAAGCAAGGAATCAAAGACATCAAACACTTCCAGCAAATTTGGACAATGACGGCTTCTACGATTTCTAAAGAATCTGTACAAACCCTAATGGACGGAGTTAAGCGCAAAGTTCGAAAATGTTATACAAATACCGAATAACTATGTTTTGTCTTCACGAATTGTTAAAACACATCGCATGAATCTGAAAGAAACAACTGCTTATTTAACATTTCAAGCTTATTGCTTTCACAATTTTTGCTTATTGCTTGTTCTCAACTTAGTGTTCTAAATGCACTTCCACACTTATTAATTGAGAGCTTTCGATGCCAGGTACCATTTTTGTATTAGTCTGATTGTGTGGCAAGTACAATCTTACCCTATGCCCAGGGAGTCGAGAAATTTTCCTTAACTAAAAATTCCTAGACCTTCCGAGAATCGAACCCAGCCACCTCCAGCATGGTGCTGATTTGTAGTCGCGCCTTTACCGACTGAGCTAAGGGAGGACCCCGAACCAATTCAATCGAGTCATTTTTTCACGGATTTGATGGAGGTGGGTAATAATCATAAGTGTTGTAATTTCTTATCTATATTTCGAATATTTACAGAAACATCTCATCCGTTTTCTCAAACCATGGAAGACTCAGAGGAAGATAATTTTGATGCTTTTGATGTTTCGTTTGGTAAACCATCTGTGTCAATAGTAAGTTCAGCTAAATGTCGCTTCGCGAAGCATTCGCCACCTTCGATAGCTACTAGCCAGGCCTATCGTCTTAATATGGAAAAACTCGAAAACGCGAAGAATAAAACAGATATAGAAAAACAATAGAAAAAAGATGAATTACAGAATAAAATTGCTCTAACCAAACAAACAAAAAAGCAGAATGAAAATATATTGCCTTAAGTTTGTTAGGTTAGTTTTATTCTAAAGGTCATCATCTGATTTCACATTGTTGTTTTGAGACCTCTAAACTTTATAAAAGGACTTGGACGAACGGAATAAGGGCACATCACGGTGTGCTTTTGATGTTCGTTGATGGATTTTTAATAACGTGTGCATTTAAAAAAAATGACAAATATTTTTCATGGGTTTACCTTCACCCGCACTGACAAAACTACCCGTGCAGCATCAATCATAGTAATCCATGAGTCAGCAGACAAAACAGCTCTATCAGTAGAACTCTATCCGTGATGGCAAAAACAATAATACCGTTCAGAAGTGTGCGCGTTCAAAGAACGGCACGCCGCCGCGTCGAAAACGGACATCGTGCGACACTTGGTGAACGCTGGATACGCCCGTTCCGGCATCTACGACATCTTGGCACTATTAGACAACAATCAGAGCATCGAAAGAAAGCCCGGTTCCGGACGGCCGACTACCCTGATCGACAAGAAGCTCCAAAGGATGCGGAAGAGGAAGACCGAGGGAAAAGAACATCGCTGCGTGCGCTTCGCCGGGAGGTCGGTTCAACCGGCCAAACATTGAAAAAGTACCTGGCGAAAATGAACATACATGTCCGGAAGCGGAAGTCGCGTCCACTGATTTCGGAGCTGCAGGCAATGACGCAGCGGCTGAATAAGATGGTCAACTCGATTTTCCCGGCGAATCGCGACGTGGCGGTGGTGCTGGATGATGAGACTTATCTCACCCTGGATTTCAACAACTGGCAAGGCACTTCATATTTTACTCCCCCCACGAAGGAGGTGAGCTCCGAGATGAAGTTTATTTCACACACCAAGTTCCCAAAGAAGGTGCTGCTGTGGCTGACAATCAGCGAGAAGGGGATGTCAAAGCGGCTCTTCTTTCGCTCCGGACTGGCCGTGAACGGGGAAATTTATAGTACGAAATGCTTGCCGGAAGTTGCGTCGTTCATCAAGAAATACCATAAGGGCAAAGACGCGGTGTTCTGGCCGGATCTGGCGTCGGCCCACTACTTGAAGCGATCGTTGGAGGAGATGGAGCGGCTGTATACCGATGTGGTACTCGAGTCGGCGAATCTGTCCAACGTCCCTCAGCTGCGTCGCGTCGATCATTTCTGGGCTAACCTGAAGCGTAAGATCTACTCCAACAATTTTGTTGCGAAATCTGAGGAGGAATTGATAAATAAAACGAAGAAAGAACTCAAAAATATGCCTACACGCATGTTTTCATCCGCCATGGTGAATGTTCCGGTTAACTGCCGGAAGGCCGCTCACAAGGGCGTAGAATTTTTTTGCAAGTTAGCTTAAACAATTACCTTCCATGGGAAATTCATCAAAAGCAATTATCTGTCTTAGCTTTTTTTTTATCACTATCCGTAAAAAGTCCAGTTTTTTCAATGCAAACGTAATGCTGTGAAGGATTTTAAATTTTAAGACGGAAGACAGTAAAAAATCTACTTTGGAATCTCTTGGATCTTAGATGCTTTTCAAGACCGAAAAATTTCATTGATAGTAAAATTTTTATGATTAGCAATATGTGCTATTTTGTTTTAATTCAAAATGCATTTTTTCACATATCAGATTTGATTTTCTCGAAAACTATTTATTCAATCCCACACAATAGTTTGAAGTAGGAATACGTGCAGTTCTTTTTTTTACAGATTTAGAGTAAATTTCAACTAAGGACAGTTTTTTAAGAATTTAGAAAGCTCTATTTTGAAGATAACTGGTGTCTTTTTAAGGGATGCCATACTATCCTACACTACCATAAACTCCTCGTTTAACTGTTTTAATATCTCAAATATTTATCTTGTCTCTACGGACAGAAGTGCAGAGTGAAAACTTTACACATGCTACCCGTGGCTGACAAAATCGGGGTTTCCAAATTCCTTTATCAACTACCCAC
The DNA here is from genome assembly GCA_034211315.2 of Aedes japonicus. Lineage (NCBI taxonomy): Eukaryota > Metazoa > Arthropoda > Insecta > Diptera > Culicidae > Aedes > Aedes japonicus. The sequence continues at coordinate 33,384 of JASCZW010009520.1, read as the reverse complement.
ATGGCGTGCCAATCGAAAAAAACGGAACCATCAAACATTTCCATGCTGCTCCAACCACACATATCATGCCCGAAGATTTATTTCATTCACAATTTCGGCACCGAACTGTGGTACCGAATTCGAATTAGCCGTGATGAATGGGAATCACAAACGAACCACGAAGATCGCTTGTGAGGTCCTCCCAATCTGACAGCAACTGGGCTCTGCGCCGTTCAACCCACGGCTCGTACCAGCCTCCAACTTAAACTCCGCAAGTCCGGTCGGTTGATCGTTTGCTTGAGGTGTACGACGATGACGCGTGGAGATCGATAATCAATATATCAATCAATCACTGTGAAGCGAACCCCTTTTCCCTTTCTTTCATCATCACACGTACGGGCCAATCCGATCACAACACAACAAACACAGTCTTCGTGGTTGATTTATGTGGAGTTTCATCCTCTAAATCTTTCTCGGATTTTTATTAATAAATTCAATTACCAAGCCATAATGAAGCGGTTTAGCGAAGAATGGTGTCGTTTTCTTCTTGATTGCGTTTAGTTGAAAGCGGTTGGACTGAGTTTTCGAGTAGGGCGATCAACAAATGAGCCACGATCGATGATGATAGGATCGTTTATTGATTGGAATTAATTCCGAGATCCGACAGCCAGATGAGATCATCCCCAATTTGCTTTCGGTCCATTCATAGAAACTGTTTAACCGACCGAAGAGCTGTTGATGCTTGATGTGAACGGATTGGTCGTTTGGTTTGAGACAATGTTGAACAAGTAGGTTATTTGATTCATGATAAAGTCAACTCTCTAGGACGGGTGATAATGTAAACCGTCCAGAAATGTGAAGTTTCTTTATTCGAAAATAAACATCAACGATGCTCATTTCAATTTTCTATGGAAGATTCACGTTCCATCCGTACAGTAATCCCAGGTCGAAGATTATAATCGGTTGAAAGATATCGATCTTCAGAGAATCGCCCACTTATTTGTGGGCTTTGTCATAATCTCTTTTCAGCCGCGCTCACAGCATCCATTATGTTCTTCTCACCATAAGCATCCATCGTCCACCCACGCAGAGCCGAGGGGTCGTTGAGTTGTAACGCATTTGTCAAACGAGCATGTTTCGGCCATTAAGTCTCCCAATATGTGTATGCGACCTACCAAGGTGAAAATAAAGAAATGGACGACGATGTGTTTCAGTGATTGAAACATTATCCTTGAATGTGTCCTCGTCGATATTGCGGCAAGGTCAAATATACGGTTTCAAGCCAGAAAGTTGAAATATTTCGAGTTTTAAGATCGGTTGCCTGCTTTTACTCTCAGCTGCCTGTTGGAAGTGACTCGCGCCTAATTGTTTTATGTTTACGATTATGATGTTTTCATTGAAGCTGCTGAAAAGAGAGAAAAGTGTACAAGAAGGTTGTAAAGATATCTTTTTGAATAATGTGCTTTGTTTCTGAACATCAGCGAGCGTACGCATCAGGCATTGACAGCTGAAGCGGCAGGGCTGATTGACACGACTCTTACATTGGAAATGAGTTGTCAAGCCCTGAACTTGAAAAGCATTGCGAGAATTCTGAAAATTGTGGATTTCGAATTAGCTACGGTCGTGTGACTTGTGGCCTTGACGGATGGGATCAACCGGTTTACTACTTACTATCGAGTGCCCAAATATGAGATGAGAAGCTTTTGAGACTTTGTTGTTACTGAAAATTATGTTTTGCACATATTGTTTCGATTTGCAAGCTTCAAACAAATTTTCCAAAACAGGCAAAGAAGAAGATTACAGAAGACATAAACACACTAATCCTCGCTTCAAAACGTTAAGATCAGCCCAATTCACAATGAATGAATAGCGTGTGGATTAGGGTGGTTCAAACTATCAGTTCAGCTCCACTAGATTCAATTCTGTTTTGATCATTGCTCTTTTGGTTACGAATTTGAACTGCGCTGGGAATAATCATGAAAATACTAATCATTTTGTTCTTATGCATCTCATCGGCAAGGCATATGTTGTATTTAATGCTCTAAATGTTTTCCATCTGTGCATGTAAGGATTTTGTCAACAATTTTTTTTTAAGCTCACTTTTTGATTGAACGTTGGCCGAACGTTTGCATTAAAAAAATGAACTTTTTAGAAAGCAAGACATATAATTGCTTTTGTTAATTTTCCTGTGGAAGGTAATTATTTAAGCTAACTGGCAAAAAAATTCTAAGCCCTTGCGGCAGTTAACCGCAATATTCGCCATGGTGGACGAAAGCATGCGTGTAGGCATATTTTTGAGTTCTTTCTTCGTTTTATTTATCAATTCCTCCACAGTTTTCGCGACAAAATGGTTGTAGTAGATCTTACGCTTCAGGTTGGCCCAGAAATTCTCGATGGGACGGAGCTGGGTTCGTTGGGCGGGTTCGCCGACTTGGGTACCACATTGATATTCAGCCGCTCCATCACCTCCAAAGATCGCTTCGAGTAATGGGCCGACGCCAGATCCGGCCAGAACACCGCGTCTTCAAACTTAGGGTATTTCTTGATGAACGACGCAGCTTCCGGCAGACATTTCGTACTAAACATTTCCCTGTTCACGGCCAGCCCGGAGCGAAAGCAGAGCGGCTTTGACATCCCCTTCCAGCTGATTGTCAGCCACAGCAGCACCTTCTTGGGGAACTTGGTGTGTGAAATAAACTTCACTTTGGAGCTCATTTCTTTCGTGGGGGAAGTAAAATACGAAATGCCCTGCCAATCGTTGAAATCCAGGGTGAGATAGGTCTCGTCGTCCATCACCACCGCCACGTCACGTTTTGCTTGGAAAATCGATTTGACCATCTTATTCAGCCGCTGCAGCTGCACCATTGCCTGCAGCTCCGAAACCAGTGGACTTCCGCTCCCTGACATGTATGTTCATGTTTGCCAGGTACTTTTTTACTGTTTGGCCAGTTGAAATGACCTTCCGGCCAAGTGCACGCAGCGATGTAGCCATTTTTTCCTCGGTCTTCCCCTTCAGCATCCTTTGGCGCTTCTTGTCGCTCAGGGTCGTCGGCCGTCCGGAACCGGGCTTTCTTTCAATGCTTTGAGTGTTGTCTAATAGTGCCAAGATGTAGTAGATGCCGAAAAGGACGTATCCGGCATCCACAAAAAGCCACACGATGTCCACTTTTAACTCGGCGGTGTGCCGTTTTTTGAACGCGCCACCTACGAACGGAGTTACTGTTTTTGCCATCACGGTAGAGTTTGACTGATAGTGCCGTCAATTTTTTATCTGCTGACTCATGGGTTACTATGATTGAGGCTGCATGGGTAGTTTCTTCAGTGCGGGTGAAGTTAAACCCATAATAAATTGGCAATTTTTGTCCACACTTTTTAATGCAAACGTTATTTAGATATTACTTACATTGTGTTCTCTTTAATGACGATGTAATTTTTTGTAATTTTAAATTGTTTTTTGCGTGATTTGTTCCAAGCAAAGTGATTTTTTTTTCGTTAATTTCTTAAAGTTTTGTAGTTTAATCCTAAATGGCGGAGCAAAATCAATTATTTGTCGTCAGTTTCGCTAGTAACTTGCTCAATGGAATAAATCTTTGTGTTTCAAAATAGAAGTTTGATTTTTTTATCGGTAATTTTTCAAAAATTGATTATTTTTTCATGTCATCGTTGTGAGCATAGGTAGGCCATCCAGTCAAAAATGAATGAGTATGAGTAGATGTCATTGTCATTTCATAGACAACATTTGTAATACATGATTAAGTTTCACTAGGGTCGGATTTAACTATAAGATTAAGATGATGCCATACATGTCCATACACTTAGAAAATTACAAAATAAATCGAAGTTGCTTAAATTTAATAGTTATAGAATATTGGAGAATATTGAAATTCGTGATTATAACTAGAAATGAGAAGAACAATTAGTATTTTCCATTTAATTCCAACTACCTTTGCTTATCTTGACAGATACGCGTATTTCATCTACAGTGTGCAGACTTCTTCATTGTCTCTTACTAATAACTTGACTGAGTCCGATTCGAGTTATTAGTACGAGACACTGAAGAAGTCTGCGCATTGTAGACGAAATACGCTGATCTGTCAAGATAAGCAAAGGTAGTTGGAATTAAATGGAAAATACTAACTTTTCTTCTCATTTCTAGTTAAGTGAAAGGTATTCCACTAAACAGCTCAAACTCTCTAGGATTCATTCGCCATTATGTTTATACATATTACGAAATCGATGGTAGGACTAACGAATCTATTTATTGTTTTCTGCTACGAAACTGATTTGTACATCTTAAAAAGCCACTTTCGCATTCAATGCCACACATGAAACTGTCAGAAGCAAGAAGCATTTGTTTAAACAGAAGGAACATTCGTGCATTGTACGAAAACAATAAAAAGCACCACGAATAATTTATTACAGATAAAAAAAATTTCTCTCTGGATTATAAGGTTAGTAAGTATGAAGTTCTTACTCTCGACAACGCTATAATTTTTCTTTTGGTATAAATACATGATTCCCGCCCACCCCAGCAGCAGCTCAACATGTATGAGTACGACAGAAGAGAAGCAGCGATTGGCTGGTCTTTGCGTTATGCATTTCGTGAGTTTCAAAACTCACCCGATGACAAGCAATATTAATATTTTACACAATTAACGAGACATTCGCTCTTTGTACGAAAGTCATGTTTACGAAATAATTTGAAATTTGCTTTTAATTTACGAAAATAAATTTTCAGTGTAGTTGACATTATGTACTCCCTAATGAATTGGCCCACCATTATTTCCCTTGCATGAAAATCATCATGAAAGATGAACAAAGAAAAAAAACGACTACATCTCAAATTAACGGTTAAGGTCAGAGATCGAATTTCTCACTCAGGTAGGTGAAAACCATGCTCTCTCTCAAGCAGGTTGTCGATGAGTGGCGCACCGTTCACTTTTTCATCCCTCCTTTTTCGCCGATAATTCATTATCCTCTCTCTTGCGTATCCGAAAATATCTCTCTCCAAAATTCAACGAAAATGTTTTCTTATGTCACATTTTTCACTGACAACATGCTCGTAAAACCTAAATCGTATACGAGGAGCAAAAACCGAAAATAACGCCAAACCGGTGCACACTGGTACCGCCATGGACCATCATTATCGAATTATAAAGACATAATACAACATAAAACATGAAGACTGGTGCATTTTCAGGTGTCAAAAAGTAAGTGAAAAATAATTATCGGCATCTAGGATTCACTGAAAAAGATACGATTTATCAGCTACTCATGCTCTCCGAAAATTATAAATCGCTGTTGCTTTTCTCACGAAAACTGCTGTGAGCGTATAATAGTCTCTCGCTTCTCACATTCTCATATGCTTCTCCAAGCGGGTGAAAAAGGACGTTTCTCTTCTCAAGTAGGCGAAAATTTCAGTCTCTGGTTAAGGTGCAATAACAATTTAATTCGCCATATGATCTTATAATAAGTACTGTGCTAATAAAGATTAGAGAACTCTGGTCGACAGAGATTTTAAGACCTAAAACTCCATGCCAGTTTCCGTTAGCTTGAGTCCCAAAATTACCGAAAATCGTATTTTGATCTTATGCGATTTGAATTTATTTTTGCAAATTGGCATGAAAAATACGCGCAAATACATATTCTACAAAAAGTTCACATGAAACTAGTCACGTAGCTGACGAATTCTGATCTTTTGTGTTCAACATTGAAAAAACCATGAAGTCAACATTTTGTTATATGTCAATAATCTTGATATCGAGATTATACAGTACCTTTACCTGTTCACTAGCGCCACGGAGTGATATAATTCTGAACTGTTGAGTCAAGCGTCTGGAAGTCTGAATCTTGATCTCAAAATAGAAGTATAGACTGTTTCAGGAAGTATAAGCACACTTTCAAAATAACAAAAAAGTTGTTTTTATTTTTAGTTTTAATAATTTTATTTGGCAAATCATATTTGTATTTGTGTTTTATATGATATTTTACTCTCGTTTAATCAAAATATTTAATCATAGCCAAGACTCCTAACTTTTCCTCGAATATAACCCATTAGCTTCTGCACAGTGGTACTTCCCACCATTTTGACCACTTTTGGCCAATCTTTTTTAAATTTTTGGATGTCGTCCTCTCGTTTTATGAATTTGGGCAGTTTAGCGGATTCATGTCTTTCGGCTCGAAACATACATTTTGACTTTTGTACCATTCTAAAGTGTCCTTTGCGTAATGACATGACGCCAAATCAGGCCAAAACACTACTTGACCTTCGTGCTGCCTGATCATCGGCAATAATCGCTTCTGGAGACATTCCTTAACGTATATCTGAGTGTTCATCGTCTCCGTTGTGATGTACGGCCTAGATGTTTTACCACACTCGCATATTGCCTGCCAAACCATAATTTTTTCGGTAAAAATTGCCTTTCCGTTTCGGGGATATCTTTGTCTTCACTTACAGTATAGAATTGTGGTCCGGGAAGCGTTTTGTAATCTAGTTTCACATACGTTTCATCGTCCATTATTATACACCCAGAATTTCTACACAATAGCGAATCGTAGAGTTTGCAGGTCTGTGGTTTTTTCGCAACATCCCGAACGGAAGTCGCTGGTTTTCGCTTGTAGGCATCCCTGATCTTTTTATCGCTCCGCTCCGACGCTTACACCCTCTTCCTTGGCCATTTTTCTCAAAGAGAGTCCGCTTACAGTGCACCATTTGTGTACGATACTTTTTCGTTGTTCCGGAGTAAAACCGTGCATTTTGATAGGAAACACAAAACTGAGCACTTTTTTGATGCTTTGTTATTCAGAAATGTGCAAACCAAAGAACGCAGCCAAAACATGTTGAAATATTTCATTATATTCAAAGTTACCGTTAAAATAAGGTGTGCCTATACTTTTTGGAACAGTCGTTAAAGGGTGTTTCGTTTAAAATTTGATCGACTTAAACTTCATGCATTTCCTTTCATTGTGCATTAAAAATTTTGCACACCCCTCATTTTGAAAATGTGTGCGTGTAGCATCATGCCTCTATTTTGATTTTGAGATTAGCACTTCAGTTATCAAAATGTCATCGAAAGAAGAGAGGCAACGCATGAAAATTTTGCCCGTGCATGCAAAAACCAAACTGCTCTGCTGAATGTGGCTAAATCAACTGTTACCAACGTATTAAAAGTGTTCGGTGAACGTTTGTCGACAGCCAAGAAAGCTGGATCGGGAGGAAATCGAAAGCTTGAGGCCACAGTGACGACAAAAAGAGTTGCCGCTGTTTCGAGCGGAACCCCAACCTCTCCGTCCAAGATGTCGCAAAGAAGCAGGGAGCGGCACCTTCATCCGTGGATAGAGCTTAAAAACGAGCTGGACTGTCGACTTACAAGAAAGTGGTGACTCCAAATCGCCATCCAAACAAAATACATCAGCCAAAGCACGATCGCGAAAGTTGAACACGACGATGCTGACAAAGTTTGATTGCGTGGTATTAGATGATTAAACTTACGTCAAGGCAGACTTTAAATAGCTTCCTGGAAAGGAAATTTATACGGCAACCGGACGGGGAAAGGTGAAACATATTTTCAAGCACATTGAACTGTCAAAGTTCGCGAAGAAATATCTGGTTTGGCAGGCCATCTGTACCAGTGGCTTGAAGATAAACGTTTACATTGCGATCAGAACCGTCAACCAGGAAATTTATCTGAACGAGTGCCTATAAAATCGTCTACTGCTTCTGAAGCGACACAATTGTTCCGTTCTATTTTGGCCGGATTTGGCATCTTGCCATTACGGAAAAAAGGCCATGGAGTGGTATGCTGCCAACAACGTTCAAGTGGTGCCCAAGGACATGAACCCTCTCAACACGCCAGAGCTCAACCCAATCGAACAATATTGGGCCATCGTCAAGTGGAACCTTAAGAAGACTCAAAATGTTGTTGTGAGCGAGAAACAATTCAAGGCAAACTGCCGTTCTGCGGCGAATAAAGTGGACAATGAGACCGTTCAAAATCTTATGGCAGGTGTTAAACGAAAGATCCGGCAATCCGCATTCGGTAAAAGAAAGCTAAGCTGAATATTTTTCCTGTATTCTGTATTAACTGAACTTGAAAAAGAAAAAGAATTTGACTTATTAATAAAAACTTTGATCTACTCACACACATTACTGTTTGACCAAATTTTGATCGGAGCACCCATTAATACGCAAAGTTCACATGCACACTTGCGCCAGTTAGCGGACGAGCTCTGAATTATTGTTAACACCATCCGAAAGATCTCAATCAACCAAACATCTTTGTCCAAGACGATAAGTTACTATATGTCAAGGATTTCAAGATTCAGGCTATAATGAAAGTTTACATGCACACTAGTACCGCGTAGTGATACAATTATGAAATTTTAAGTCTACTCTCTTGAAGGCCTTGACTGTTGAACAACTTTGCTGAAGAAAGTAACGTTCTATATGCGATGGATCACGAAATATACTATGATTAAGTGGTTATCAAAAAATATCAAAACATCAATTTTTGATGTCAATTTCTGTAGAAAAATGCAAACCGTTGAAGATCAAAATACGATTTTCGATTATTTTGGAACCCAAGTTAAAGGAAATTGGCTTGGAGCTCTGAGACTCAAGACTTTTTTTTCGGATTTTGTCGACCAAATGAGCCGTTCCTCGGTCTATGAAGTGGTAATTACTATATGACTTTTCCTACAAGCGTCTGATCGTTTTGTAGTCCTCTAAAGACTTTTTCCGAGTTAAACTTTTTATTGAAAACCCACTGTGACGCATTTTTCAATGGAGATTTCTTCATCGCTTAACTAAGGTTTCTTATAGTAAATCCCACAAAAAATTATAACCTCGGGTGCAAAAATATAGTTCCAACGATTGATGTTTTGCATAGTTGCTATACGATTCAACAGAAATGCAAAAAAAGTTAGTTAGTTAGGAGCTGAAACTTAAATATGAGACTTATTCTCCGTAAAATTATTTGCCACCATGATGTAGTCCTTTATCGGTAATATGTCAAAACCAGATACCGATCGCGTCGAATTAAGTTGATAAGAATATTTTCTTTCGCTCGAAATTAACCTTTCAAAGTATTCTTCATTTCCCTTTTTTTGTGAGTGAGAAAACAATCAAGCAATGGTTTGTGCAATGGACGTGACCGCCTTAAAAAAACACGACATCGACTGAGATTGAACACACACCAACTGGGGTGCCAAGTAGCAGTCACGCTTACCCACTACACCACCGTTGTCGGCTAGTCAATACATTTGTCATTATAGTTTAGCTCATTTTTATTTATAGGTAACGCACACTATTATACTATTTATGTATATTATTTATTTATTTATAATTTTGGTAGGTCCAATCGTCGTTTTAGTTCTCATTTTTTACATTTCCAATATGTTCCATATTATTTCTAATTCTATGCTATATATATATATTGTGTTGTTTCCTCATCACATAAAGCTTCAACCGTTACTAGTCTTTCAAATCTTGTCTTTCATCCAACTGAAAATAAGAAAAAAGGCTTATTTTCAGTTGGATGTTGAATGGCAATGTTTATGGTGGTTGCTTTTGTTTCTATTAGATTTTTTTTGTTCAGGGTGCTCGGGGCGTTTATTTTTTGTTCGATATTAGGACGATGTTGTGGAGGTGTTCTCACTGTATGCTACTTGTCAACCGGAACACAGTAAACATATTTTCATTGACAGAATTCCAGTTTTTGGCGGGGTTACTGCTTTTGGATATTCGATGGTGGTGAAATGATGATGGTTCTTTCAGTCCTTCAACCTCTAACCTCAAAGTACATGTTTATAATTATGTATTTTATTTAATTGCATAGTATGATCTTACCATTTCAGTATACATTCATCGACTACTACATGAGCTGTATAGAGGTTTATAGCTTCATCATATTTTTAAAGGCAAATCCTTATTATTTTCATTAGAAAAATATAAATAATAATAATAGTAATTTTTTTTATCTCCTTCAAGGTGGCAAGGAATGTGAGTCCGGGTAGTATAGTTATTTTATTACATTGTATTATAGGGGTTTTTTCTATTGATTTACATCATTGGATATTGTTTAATTGAATTTTTAAAATTATAAAATACTCTCCATTATGCTGATTATATATCAATATGTCATGAATACATACATATTTTATGATTATTTTATATACCATTAAACGTTCTAGAGATACTTATACATCAACTGCAATCGGACCTTCAAATTGTAGGGTTTCACTCCTCTGCCACTGATTGAGGTATCAAGTGCGTATCGTTAGCATATGCCACATTGAAAACAGAGGATGGCAAATTCCTACTATCACATATTCTAATTTAATGTTCCTGTATATTTTATTGCTCTTTTACATACCACATATATTGAATGTTATTACATCTTATTTATGTAGAAGGAGATGTTCGCTCATCACCATGAAGCACCAAGAGTGCATATTGATGTTTTTGCTAGAATGATAGATATGAAGAGAAAGTATTGAAAGTTCCGTCAGTGTAAGGCAGGTTGGAAATCAAACAGATGTTTGAAAATTTTGATCGAAAGTGCATGTGGTACTCGAACCATGGACGTCATCTTTTGTCATCCATTATTTATATTATATACACATAGGTCTCTTTTACACGGTTTGTTTTCGGCGGTAACTCCAGAACGGAACAGCTTATCGACCTCATTCGAATGATATTTTACGTTTTGGGCAAAAAGTAATCATATGGCAGTTTTTAAAAAAATCATAATTTTTGGTGTGAGTACTCAAAATTTAAAAAACTTTATTTTGTCCACTGCATGGAAAGGTAACCCATGCAAACAAAATCAAATGAATTTAAAATGTTTATGTATGTGTATTTATTAACTCTATTTAGTCTTTTACCTAGGTAAACCAAGTAAAATACCTGATGATAATACCATAAAATTGTTCGCACAATGTTATGCGAATACCAAATTGAGGTAGGACAATACCAAAATAGTACCTCTCAGGTTTTGTTGTTCGAGAGATATTTTCCTTGCAATTCTTGCAGGCCTGTTATCAAGATCAAAATGATGTATTCATCTGTTATTTTCTCCAGCTCGGGAAGTATTGTTTCTTGGATTGTATTGGATTTGTTGGATTGTATCGTTGGAAGGAGATTCTAAATTTTCCATGGATTTTCGGAGGGGTCCGGAGGGGCATGTCTCTTCATACAGCGATATTGTGCATTCAGATCGGTGGCTCAATCTGATTATACTAATAAGTGGAGCTGCATCCAAGCCAAGCGCTTGAAGGAATGGTGGCTACCATACATACACACATACATACACACATACATACACACATACATATACACATACATACAATGCACGTATTTTCTTTCTGTGTTAACAAATGCTTCGTGCTTGTGACAGCTGCGCGTGTGTCATTAATTACGAAAGTATCTACACAAAAACAACAGACCAGTTTCGTAACAGAAAACAAAGAATAGATTCGTAAATTCTATCTTCAATTTCGTAATATAAACTAAAATTAATTTTCAGCGTACGGTTTTCTTTTAAAACCATTAATTTTTCGATAGACATCTTAATTTGGGTCTAGAGTGTAATGGATGTGGATCAAATTTAGTCCAATTTGGGATATTTGAAGATTATAAATCAAATCTGTTAGCTTAACCAGTAAAGAGTGGCTGGTTAGAAAGGTATGGAAATTTTAAACTTCGCTCAGCTACATCACAATAATGTAATAACTTAAGAGCAAGTTGATCGCCATGATATCATCATGAATATGTCGATTATCGCTTTATCAATGACAGAACTAACGGCTAACAGCGTCCCGTAACGCTATACTTTTCACCGCCTAAATTGTCGCAAATATTTGATTATACACTTTCTAGCCAAATTATTTTGAAATATTTGTAGTCATCCCATAACATACAAGAACTAATTGTAATTGTATGGCAAACTTATCGATTTCACCCGAATTAACGATACCCAACAATTCTTTTAATTACACTAGCTAATTCCTATTTCTTTTTTTATTCCACCTGGAACTTGTTTAAAGGGAAGTTAAACCACCCAATTACCAATTTACCATGTCAACGACCGTGAAGATAAAGCCGGAAGGGAAAAAAAATCGAATTCTCCAAGTAAGTATAAAAGTAGTTGAAGATTCATACTTTTGAAATAAAATTATGAGTCATTTTGGCTATTTCGTTAACAGAAAAAGTTGTTTTATAGACAAATATATATTACTATTAGTTTAATTACAGTTCAGTTTATAAGACACATGCAACCTTGGCGACAACTATCTTTCTCGTTGATTGTTCAATTATCTTTTATGAGTTAGTCATAGAAAAAATCACAAGATAACGTCAGAACTCTTTTCCACATGAAAACCTCAAATCGGTAAACCCCGCTAAGTAATCTTTCGAAAAAAAATCCCACGCTCCTTACAAGTGAGTCCGGTAAAAATAACAAGCTACTTGTTTTTTCACTTAATGCGTTATCTAAAACCACTCCACTTCCAGCAACCGGCGGCTTATTCAACGACGGCCGTTAAGCTCACATCATTCGTCAGATCAGCGCGAGAAACGAACGGAGGCAGCTTCTGGTGACATAATTCTAATCTCTTGGAAAACGACCGAACACTCCTCTTTCACTGATAAGCTGCGCTGAAAACGAAACCCCCTTTTCCAATGGAAACAGAAACTGATTGCAAGCCATCTGTGAAAACTTCTACTATTTTGAAGCACTACACTGCATATCAATAACCATAATAATAAAGATATGTAGTTCTGATACGGGAAAGGGTGTTGAACAACTTTCCGTCTTTCATCTCATATGGATGGATGCAAATGAACTCATGCTGTGATACGTTCGAAGCTAGGCTGGATTGCTATGCCTGATTCTTCCATACATTTTTGCTTCACAGTTTTCGAGTCCAATATATATGTTTGGATTCCTGCTGCCGCGTCAAATCCCGACAGTTCTTCTCATTCGCACAGAAGCAAATTCCCTTTTGAAACGCCTACCGATTCGAAATGCTTGCAAAAAATAACAACAGGCAACGGGAGACTAACCTGCTACCAGTGCGCAGTTGCAAAGACTGCCCTCAGCCTATGTTTGCTGGATTGCTAGACCTACTAGGTGCCACCCCCCTTGAATTACTGACATGTAATTCCTATGTAAACGCGAAATCCCATCCCACAGTGCTCACCGGATCGGACAGCATGAAACTTGAGCCAGGAAATTGAAACCTGCTGAGCCCCGCCGTCGGTAGCATATTTTTTTCGGATCATAACCAGGATGCAGCCTGTCGTGGGTTGAAACAACCACATGACTTGTAGGATATTTTTTCACACAACCACTTGAGCCTGTGAAAACCAGTGGTCCGGGGGTATGTTTAATATATTGCAACCCTTAGCAGTTGAGCGCAAAAAAGGACACCCTATCTCTTACGTACGACAAATGTCCTTTGGCACTTCGAGGAAAAGAAGAAAGTACCTCCGAGTTAAGCGCCGCCGGAGTTGCTTCGCATTTCACAGTTTGCTCTAGTTTCACTTGTGCCGGGAAAAAATCAATTCTCCGTGCCAAGTGCTCGAATGCAATGCGGTCATGTGGGAAATTCTATCTATCCACTATACAACTGGTGCGGTAATAAATTATCAAGTGAGGCATTTTTCTGGGATTCATGAAAGAGTAAGGACCAAAAAGTGTGCTGCAAAACTGAGATCCCAACACGATCTGGTAGTGCCAGACAATGTGGGACGAGCCCGTCAGTTGCACTGGCGCCAGCATGCTTCATTAAAATGTCGTAAACGCCGGGAGAACTGGTGATTAGGTGTGAAATTTTTAAACTTCTATTGTTGGTAGATGAAACTTCACCATGCTGTTGATGTTGGGAATTTTGCAGTTTTTAGCATAAGATACCATTTTTTTTTGTAAATTTCTAAAACAATTAATGAAATCTGTGTACAAACTTTTTTTCCAAGTTTTCACCGGTTACGGCATGTAAGGTCAAAATCCGTGTAAAGTACAACCATAACAGTTTGAGGTAAAATTGTGATATCAACAACAAATTGAAATCAACTTTTTTTAATTACAGTCGCTAAACTTGACATTGAGTTTACTCTTATCTTGCTCAAATTTACATTCACTTTCATTAGAGGAAAATAGTTTTGTTTTCATTGCATGGCAAAATATTAAGTGAATACTTGTGTGACTTGTGTGAATACTTGTATTAAGTGAATACTAGCTATGAGCGGGTAAAACATATATCACATTACCTTTTTAACTTACTGTCGCCGATAAAATGCTTCTTTCTTATTCTTATTTATTTGTTTCATCAGGCAAACTAGACTTCATACAATCGTTACAATGTTTTACTTACATGCTGTGCATTATTTCTCCTGTCTTTTAGACGAGATTTTATTTGTTCTTTAGACATAGTGATGCCAATGATTTCGCCATGTAGATTATACTGGTGCCTCATTCGATTGGTGGGACCATTTTATGTATAATTTGTTCTGTATGAATTTTCTAAGAATAATTTCCATGTTCTAAAATGCCGGTTGGGAATACACAAGTTCAATCGCGAGAGTAGTACTTCTGATTTTATGCGATGTGAAATTACGTCATTGATGTAGAAAAGCAATGCAAATTCGCGGCGTTTCTGGAGTGTCAGCAAATTATGCTGGAAGTGGAAATACAGTCCAATTCAATTTCCGATGTTTGATGTTCCGGAGAATGTTGGAAAGAAGAAGAAATTATCGAAATTTGCAAAAAAAGTTTCTGATCTGGCAGGCGATATATGGATGTGGTGAAATAAGCGCTCCCTTCATCACTTCCAGAACAATCGACAGTGCGATTTACATGGAAGAGTGCCTTAAGAAGCGTATTTTGTCATTCATAAGGAAGCACAAAGGGTCAACTCTGTTTTGACTTCATCTAGCATCCTGTCACTACGCTCGAAACGTGTTGGAGTGGTATCGAGCCAAATTTTGTGTCAAAAGATATGAACCCACCAAATTCACCGGAACTTCACATAATTGATCAAATTCTGAGCAATTATGGAAACTTTGCAAGCAACCAAAAACTATTAAAAAGAGCAGGAGTTTGGTTAACAAAAAATGGAAAATCGGTTGAACAATCTGATGGTTGGAGTGAAAAGGGAGGTGCGGGCATTTTGCGGGCGTTGAAATTGAATAAAACAAATTTTGTAAATCATAACTCATAAAAAGTTTTTCATGTCCTGAAAATTTCAAGAAAATCCCATAATAAATCTCACCGATAATTTGGGTAAGTAAATAAAGGGTGTTTCGATCAAAATTAAGTCGACTTAAACATGACGAATTTCCTTTCATCGTAGATTAAAATTTTTTGCACACCTCTAATTTTGTAGATGTGAGAGTTTAGCATCATGCCTCTATTTTGATTTTGAGATTAGCATTTCAGTTATCAAACTATCGTCGAAGGAAGAGAAGTAACGCATCAAAATTTTTCACGTGCATAGCGAAAATCCAAACTACTCTCACGCCAAGTTGGTGAAATGGTTAAATATGGCTAAATCAACTGTTACCAACATATTAAAAGTGTTCGATGAACGTTTGTCGACAGCCAGGAAAGCTGAATCGGGGGGAAATCGAAAGCCGCTGTTTCGAGCGGAGCCCGAACCACTCCGTCCAAGATGTCGCAAAGAAGCTGGGAGTGGCGCCATGAACCGTGGATAGAGCTAGAAAACGAGCTGGACTGTCAGCTTACAAGAAAATGGTGACTCCAAATCGCGACGATAAACAGAACACGTCGGCCAAAGCACGATCGCGAAAGTTGTACACGACCTTGCTGACGAAGTTTGATTGCGTGGTACAGGACCATGAAACTTACGTCAAGGCAGGCTTTAAACAGTTTCCTGGACAGGTATTTTATACGGCAACCAGACGGGGAAAGGTGGCAGATATTATCAAGCACATTAAACTGTCAAATTTCGTGAAGAAATATGTAGTGTGGCAGGCCACCTGCACCTGTGGCTTGAAGAGCAACGTTTACATTGCAACCGGAACCGTCAACCAGAAAATTTATCTGAGCGAGTGCCTAAACGTCTACTGCCTTTCCTAAAGCGACACAATTGTTCCATTCTATTTTGGCTGGATTTGGCATCTTGCCATAACGTAAAAAAGGCCATGGAGTGGTATGCTGTCAAAAAAGTTTAAAGGGTGCCCAAGGACAAGAACCCTCTCAACACGCCAGAGCTCCACCCAATCGAACAATATTACGCCATTGTCAAGCGCCAAGCATCGTAAGTAGACTCAAAATGCTGTTGTGAGCGAGAAACAGTTCAATACCTGGCAATTCGCATTCGGTCAAATGGAAGCTTAGCTGAATATTTCTCCTGTATTCTGTATTAACTGAACTTGAAAAAGAAAAAAATTACTTGTTAAAGGGTGTCCACGGTTAAATTGCATCACTTTAAACTCGTCCGCAAAAACAAGTCTCTGAACCGATTGTCATGAAATATTAAGGAAATAAAATACAATGTATAATCTTGGTTTAGGTATTTTTATTTCACTGTATTTCTTTACCAAATCCAAAAGCCCGATTTTTCTTCTTAATACCACGCATAAGATTTTCTACAACGCTTGAACCGACATTTTTTCCCGCTTTCAACCATGACTTCAACATTTCCTGTTCTGTAGTGACAACTTTAGGATGCTTACGAAGTTCGTGATTAATTATAGCCCAGTATTTTTCAATTGGCCGCAACTCTCGAGAGTTTGGGAGATTAAGATTTTTCGGCACGAAATTGACATTTTTCGTCTTGTACCACTCCAGAACATCCTTGGAGTAGTGATAAGAGGCTAGGTCCGGCCAAAAAATTGTTGGAACGTGGCGTGTTTTGAGAGACGGAAGCAGGCGTTTTTTCAGGCATTCATTCATGTATACTTGACCATTTACGGTTGAAGTTGCCACGAAAGGCTTGCTCCTTTTACCACACGATCAAATCTCCTGCAAAATCATGAATTTCTTGGTGAACTTTGACATTTGCTGTTTCCTGAGAGGCTCTGGAACATCGAACTTGTCTTATGCTGTCACATATTGGTTGTTGGGAATTTGTTTAAAGTCCGCTTTTACGTGTGTTTCATCGTCCATGTTGCAGCAGTGTGGATTCGTCAACATTTGTGTGTACAGCATACGCACACGTGGTTAAGCTGTCCTATTCTGTTATTCATTGCGGTTTGGAGTTTTTTTGAACTTTGAATGAACGGAGCCCGGCTCGTTTCTTGGCTGTCTGCACGAAGTTTTTGGTGAAGTGTAGCTATTTCGCGACATCCCGAACGGAACAGTTGGGTTTGCGTTTAAAGGCAGCATCAACTCGCTTGTGATCCTTCACACAGTACGGAACATTTTTTCTATCACTCACCTTCTTCCGATCGACAGTTAAACGTTCCCTTAGACGTTTTATGACACGAGACACTGTAGACTGGTGAATTTTAAACATCTTTCCGATGGCTCGGTGTGAAAGAAGTGAGTTGTCGAGGTGCGTGTGCAAAATATTCTCACGCACTTGCTGTTTCTTCGACTCCATTTTCGAAACTACGACACATTTCACAATGATACTCACGCTGTGTAAACTATACACACTAGGGTCATATCACCCCAAGGTTTTCATCACATCTCACACAATACGTCGAAGGTTTACATTAAAGAGTGTCTGAAAAAGCGAATTTTTCCCTTCATTCGGCAACACAAGACCAACGTTAGGTTTTCGCCGGATCTAGCCAACTGCCACTACCATAGACTAACTTTAAGACCAGAAGGTACCGAACAAATACGTTTTTTTTTCTTGGCTCAGTCAGTACTAGCACATCGGTCCCAAACTCGATCCCGAGCTTAATAATGCGCCCCTAATTATGAACTCACACGAACACACTCTCAAATATTCTGTCAAACATTCCGTCTTCCATCTTCATTCCACCGTAGATCGTAAGCAGCACCGTCCGTTCAAAGACACCAGTTGGTCCTCCACTAGCAATGTCCATATTTCGTGGCCGTATAGAGCTACCGGTCTAATTACTGTCTTGTAGATGGTCAACTTTGTTTTTCGTTGAACTTTGCTCGATCTTAGCGTCCTTCGGAGTCCAAAGTAGGCACAATTGCCAGCCATAATGCGCCTTTGTTTCTCTCTGCTGGTGTCGTTATCGGTGGTCACCAATGAGTCCAGATACACGAGTTCGAATTCTACATATCTGCAGCACTTGCAGAATCGTGAAAATCTTGTCCGTAGAAGCGCGGACCCCCATGAATCTCGCTTGGTATTGCCCTTCGGACTTCTTTGCAATTGGGGATAGGTGGCGGCATAAAATTTCTTAGAGCAATTTGTATACGGCGCTTAGTAGCGTGATTGCACGATAATTGCAGCAATCCAGCTTGTCGCCCTTTTCATAGATGGGACTCACTATTTCTTCCATCAAATCCTCCGGTCACCATTCCCCCTCCTCAATCTTGGTAATTACCCAGTGCAGCGTTCTGGCCAGTGCTTCACCACCGTATTTTAATAGCTCGCTTGGGAGTTGGTCAACTCCAGCAGCTTTGTTGTTTTTCAACCGACCAACTTTCTTCTCAACTTCCTGAAAGGTTGGGGTCAGGACCCTGCCATATTCTCCAAGTGTTCCTAGATTTATTACCATGTCACTTTTGTTCGCTGTAACATTGATGTTCATTTGCTCGTTGAAGTACTGCTTCCATCTTTCAATCATTTCACACTCTCCTGTGAGAATGTTGCCTTCCAGGTCTCTGCACATATCGGCTTCTTGTACGTAGCCTTTGCGCGAGCTGTTCAACTTCTCGTAGAATTTGCGTGTGTCGGGAGGTGGTAAGTGCTTTCAAAAAACGCGGAGTAAAACAGGTAATTGTTATCCATTTTACCCCTTTATTTTCACCCTTCATCAAAATAAAATTCAATTAATAAATAAAGAACGGTATACAACCCTAACCAATAATACTTTCAGCAAACTTTGCTAAGATAAGGTAAGCAATCAAAGGAACATGCTAAAATGTACAGAGTATCCATTACATAACATATAACGGGGAAAGGGAGGGACCATCAGGGCACCTATATGATACAATTTAGTTTATTCGGCCAATGAAGGATTAGATTCGGCTAACACACTTACCTGCGCTTCGTATATTCAGATAAAAGCACCGATGACCTGAAAGAGGTGCCACTAAATTGTGGAGGCCTGTGCCAACAAATGACGTGTGATCAGCATTAAAAAATTAGGAACGAGCAATAAAAGACGAAAGATCTTCGGATAATGCCAACAGTGGCCGGTAAATCCTGGCAAGTAAAGCAGCGGCTGTCAGTATATGTGCACCTAGGCACACGGCAGTATTACCGCCAAATTATGCACACTTGAGCACTAAGCTATTCGCATATGCCATAAAAAGCTTTGTTGGATTTTCCCATGATGGGCAGTAGAATGAGCACTGGATAAATCAGATATCCATTGCACATTTTCTCATAGATCTGACAGCAATAAACTGACATATGCGAACTTTGCGTTTGGTGCTCACAATTACGTAACTTTTGGCGAATGCTATGTATTTAATTGCACCTTACTGTGGCTGTTCGCTGTTGACAGATTTACGGTCACAATTGGGTCATCGAAGATCTGTTTCTCATCTTTTATTGCTCATTCTCTTTTGTAATGCTGCACATTACACGTGTGGCACGGCACATAATAATTTAGTGCACTTTCATTTTTGGTGCTGTTCAACTCTCTCGTTTTAGGATTTGCGATGATGTGAACGGCTTGAAGTGACTAAAATGTTTACCTGCACCAAGCAATTCAGAGAAAGCACCAAAAAATGAAAAATTGTACCCCTAAATTATTAAACCTGTACCAACAAATAATGTGTGATCAGCATTAATAAATTAGGAATGAGCAATAACGATGAGAAAAGATCTTTCGGATAATCTAATTGCTGACCGGTAAATCTGTCAAATAAAGCAACAGCTATTAGTATATGTGCAATTAAATATGGCAGTATTTCCGTTAAATTATGTAATTTGAGCACTAAACTATTCGCATATGTCTTTCAATTTTATTGGATTTTCCCATAAAAACAGTAAAATGAGCAGTGATAAATAGATAACCATATAAGTGTCCATTGCTCGGTGTGTAACTTGCTATGGGAGGAGATCAATGTAAGTGCCGTAACGTATCGCGTGAAGTACCTCATGCTTCATCCTGGTATAAGCTCCAGCCCAGCACCTTGTTTGGCTCTATGCAATACATGGAGCTGATGGTGGTGCAGTCTGATGCAACGAAGGAATCCTGATCACATCGTTGTGCTCATATCCTGAACGTTCATTAACGATCTACGAGTATTGTGGCACAGGCCTACAATTTAGAAGGCACTCGCTCATTTTATCGCTCAAATCTCTCTTTGGTGCATGATTAATTATGCCGCTTTTATGGGCAATACACCTCCCAGAAATGTGTTCACAGTTCAGTTACGCAAGAAAAAGCATATAAACAAACCGATTATTTAATACAGCCTTCCGAAATACGTACCTGCTACTAGAAATTGTAGCTTCAAAACAAACTTATGAATGTGGATAATGGTGTGAACATTTTTTGGTGGGTCAACATTTTCCTGTTGTGAGTCTAATGGGGTGAAATCTCAAATCTCAAATTTTGCTATATTAAGCACGAAAGACAAATTTTTATTTTTTTAGTCTTCTTTTAAATTCTTTGTATCGTTTTCGTACAGTTAACGAATTTTCTCGCTATGCATACAAAGGCCTAGTTCTTTTACAAGTTAGTGGTATATCGAATACCTATCCAGCTTCATTAATAGTACATATCAATTTCGGTGCAGGAAATAACCAATAGACTTTCAGTGTAGGAGTTTTGTCTCTGATTTGTATTAGTTGTTTCTTATTTATTTTTTCGCTGAATTCTT
The DNA here is from genome assembly GCA_034211315.2 of Aedes japonicus. Lineage (NCBI taxonomy): Eukaryota > Metazoa > Arthropoda > Insecta > Diptera > Culicidae > Aedes > Aedes japonicus. The sequence continues at coordinate 12,457 of JASCZW010009520.1, read as the reverse complement.
ATTAATGTTTTCATTGATCCAATTAAAAGAACTTCAATATATTAAAACGTTATTCCTATACTAGGGAAATTGTTAAAGGTTGTGCAGAATCAAATTGCATCACTTTTAAAAGGCTGTAACTTTTTACCCGTTGGGTATTTTCTGATAAAATTTTGGGTGGATTTAGTTCAGTGTGTAGTTTTTACGCTGTGTAAGTTTCACTAGCAGATGTGCAATCGTTGCAAAGATGGAGTTGGAAGAACAGCAGCGGCACAAAGAAATTTTGTGCACGTACCTCGAAAATCCGGATCTTTTTCATCATGCCATCAGCAGGAAGCTGGGAAAGGTACATTCTACGACGTCTCGTGTTTTAAATCGGTACCAAGAACGTTTGACCATCGATTGGAAAGAAAAAAATGGCAAAAATGGATCTCCATATAGTGTTAAGGATCACAAGCGGGTAGTTCAAACTTTCAAGAGGAATCCCAACAGTCCAGTTCGAGATGTGGCGAAGAAACTGAATCTAACCAAAACTTTCGTGCAAGATGCAAAAAAACGTGCAGGACGTCATACGTACAAAGTCCAAAAGGTGCCTAGTCGCGATGAACGTCAGAATACGCTAGGTAAAACACGTGCACGGAAGCTCTACACCCAGATGTTGACGAAACCACATTGCCTCGCTTTGGATGATGAGACGTATGTAAAAGCAAACTTCCGGCAGCTTCCGGGGTTCCAGTTTTGCACTGCTTATCATAAATTCGATGTCCCTGAGGACGTTAGAAAGCAGAATATGTCAAACTTGGTTAAAAAATAGATGATTTGGCAAGCAATTTGCTCGTGTGGAAAGCCGAGCACTCCGTTCGGAACAACTGGAACGGTCAATGGGCAGGTATACCTAATGGAATGCCTCCAAAAGCGTCTACTTTCTCTTTTGAGGTCACACGATGATCCTAAGATTTTCTGGCTGGATTTAGCCTTGTGCCATTACTCGAAAAAGATTTTGGAGTGGTACAAGGCTAAGGAGGTCATTTTCGTGCCGAAGCATCGCAGCCCCCCGAACGCACCGAAACTGCGGCCAATTGCAAAGTACTGGGCCATCATGAAGCAGGCACTTCGGCAGCATCCTAAAGAAGTGAAATCGGGGGAAGATATGAAGAAAAAAAGGATTGTCACTCAAAAAAATGTTGGTCCAAATGTTGTACCGGACCTTAAGAGTAGTGTAAAGAAGATGGTTCCTGTATTTGGATATGGAATTGAAATTGATTAATAACATGTTTTATTTTACTCCTTGAATGTTTGAAGATGATTGGTTGAACGGGTGAATTTAGCCGAATATTCGTGTGTATCGCAATTTGATTCCATACACCCTTTACCTAGCTTTATTAGAAATATGAGATATTAAAACAAAAAGAAGTACTCAAAATTTGAAGATTTGTTTATTGGTAACAAATCATCCAAGTAGGCTAATAATACTAAAGCCCAAAAAATGATAAATATATATATATATATATATAAATTTAGTATGAAAATGAAGCCATTTAGACTATCACAATCTATTTTCAATTTAATTAGGCTTGGTGTCTTATAAATAACAGCTGATAACATTCGATAATGGAGGATAGAAACTGCAAAGAGCAAAAACTCGCTTCACTGGGAATCTACCTTCCATATGATTCACATAAGACTGCGCCAGTTAGTCTCTCAAATTTCAACAGTAAACCACCACGTCTCATTGCCAAGCCGTTCTCATAATAGGAACAGATCCAGGATATCGAGAATGTAGCAGAAGCAAACATGTTTACATTGAACATATTGTTGTTCACCGAAGGGTCCGTGATTTCGGAGCTGGGTTTGGGTTCGGCAATCTGACACCACGAATAACATATCGTTCCATGTGTATAAGCATCACCTTACACTTTCACTGTGCTTAGAGTATCACGCTTCGATTGTAGTGCTTCTTGAGGTTTAAGATCGAGACAAGGATCACGAATAGCACGCATAATTATCCCCGGAACACTTTGAGAACCTTTGACGGAGGAGATAATTTACGACCATAAGGCTTAACTTATCACACTTGGCCTTTCAAATTTCGGCGCTCTGTTTTTCATCCATTATCACACCTATTATATTTGACAAGTGTTCTTCACGTTCGGTCTTTCAGTTTGTGATAAATGAAGGTTTTTCTACAGAATTTAACATGTTCCACAACGGTCGGTATCAAGTACTGTCTCGGACGCTTTTCAACTTGCAGTGTCGACAAGCCCAACTAATTGAAGCATACATAATTGAAAGTGCCGATTGTTCAGTTCATTTATCAACGTGCATCTGACGATCGCTATCCTTATCCCCTGGCACACAAGTAGAGCGTACATTTGTCAACGCACTTGCCGATAGGAAGTGATAAACCTGCGAGAACGGGGCCTATGACAGGGATAGTCTCATTTCAATGTATGACGTCTACAAATTAATTACAATTTGTTCAACAAACATTCAAATAATCACACAAACACGGTGCAAAATCGATACCAACAAGACCAAGGGGTCATAATTTGATTCTCCCTCCGTATACACCATTGTCCGCAAAATATGATTCGCTTTTCTGAACCTGACGCACGTCCAGGCTGCATCGGTTATAATTGGTTCAATTAATCCGGACCCAACATTATTCATTGTAAAGTGCTATAAATTGCCAGTTTCACGTTGATTTGTAGAACCTTAGCACATCGAAGCACCAGCCAGTTGAGGACAAACCACGGACGACGACGATTTCCAATTTAGGATCGTTTCTCACTAGCTCAGTACCTACTCCACCCGCTATAATCACATTCGAAACACAGACACAGAGCAACGATTGTTTGCCTGGAAATGCCTGTTTGTTCAACAACAAACAGAGAAAGCTATTATGGCCCTAGTTCGAACCTGGACAGGATTAAATAAGGGTGTTGCAGAAATGGTAGAGGCGAGAAGCAATTGATCCAAATAGGAGGAATGAGAATATTAAAAGCAAATTTTCAGCTTTTGCCAAGCACCAAGTGTGTTGTTCGAGACGTGTCTCGTGTCGATTGTTTTGGTATGTTTTGTGAAAATTGAACATAATGGGAACAGATTATACTCGATTGAGGCACTAATAATGACCGAGACCCGTGCCCGTGTCTAGATGGGGTGTTTATTGAATGTGTTCCGTTAGTAGGTTGACCTTCTGGAAGCTTGCTTATAAGGTTAATAATAGAGTTGACATATGTTGAGCGCATTTGATGGAGACTTGAGTTGAATTTGGACGATTTTTTTTGTTCTGGATGAAAACATTGCGCCATACTATTGCATTTCTGAAATGAAGCTTGAGATTATCTGTTTGGAAATCTTGAACAATAGATGAACATGAAACCAAATGATTGTAGAGAACAATTTTTTTTTTGATTAACCTTCTTTAGGTGCCGGTGTCAATATGACCCGGAATGGATTATAAAAATGCTATAACTTTTCAAAAACAAACATTTAGACGTTTGAATTGTCTCGACTGCATTTCTGCATTGAACCCAAATTATTTTACGTTTCTGAAGGGCTGTTAAAAAAAAAATTACGAATAACTTGTTTCGGGTCATATTGACCCGGATTTCAAAGACACATTGTGGAAACTAAGTATAACCAAATTTCAAAGTCTTTGCAGTCAAAATGCCCATTGAGTCTTAATTTTAAGTTTCTGGTTAGAACTGCCTTTTTTGATTGGCCACATGGAATCCGATTGGCCACATGGAATCTGTGCCGGAAGAGGGCATGTTTTGTCACGATCCGTGATGCGGCGACAGATACAAATATTTCATCGGAACATGCTTTTCGACGGATCAAACTTCATTATTTTTTATAGTAGTGTACTTCTAGCCTTGAAATGGACCAATGACCATATTGGCTATTCCAAAACAATGCGGATGCCTCGGGAAAACCTTTTAGGAGGGGACAAATACAGATTTTCACCGAAACTTGCTTCTGACAGCTACACTGATAGGCAAAACAAAGTGCCCAGCTCTTCGTTTTTTCAATTTCTCTCATTTACTTGGTTCAAATTAAAGTAAACACAGTGTAGTTTTTTTTTTCTAATTTTATTTTTTATATTCTTTATAAGTTTCACTTATGGAATACTGAAAAAAGGAGTTTTACTTAGAGAAAAAAAAATCAATTTGTGTTGAAAAAAGAAACAGTGACAAAATGAAGTGCCCGCTTCAAAAATCGATATGTTTTCGATAAGTTTCCATTGGAAGACCCCTCGATTGTTTATGTTTTGAAATTTTGACATGTTTTAAAGCAAACGGCTCAACCTGGTGCATTTGTATACGTGATCGCATTTGATTCAATTGAAAAAATGGCGAACGCAGTGCTTTCGAAACACCTTGTATCGAAAATTAGTCGTCTGTGATGTGCAACGGTGAATCGCACCGGGCTGTCGCTAAGAAGTACAGTACCAGTAAGGCAGCGGTTGGCAAAATTCTTCTGAAGCTTAAAACGTTTGGATCAGTGGTGGATCGCCCTGGCAGAGGCAGGAAGCGGAAAACGGATGCGAGAACGGACACCAAGATCATGCGCGAAGTCAAGAAGAACCCGAAGGTAACTGTCCGCGAGATCCAGGAAACCCTTCAGTTATCAGTTTCCGATCGAACTGTTCGTCGCCGTCTCGTAGCACAGGGGTTGAATAACAAACTTGCCCGGAAGCACCCATTTATCAGCAAGGCAAACAAAGCCAAACGGCTTAAGTTCGCTAATGAGCATGCTCATAAGCCCCTAGAGTTCTGGAAAACGGTTATCTGGACGGACGAATCAAAATTCGAGCTGTTTAACCGAAAGCGCCTGCAGGAGGTCCTGAAGGCCAAAGGAGGACACATCAATTATTGAAATGCTTTTATTTTACTTTAATTTATGTTTTCTGAAGCCTAAATGAAGTTGGCACTTTATTTTGTCACTGTTTTTTTTTTAAACCCAAATTGATTTTTTTTTAAGTAAAACTCTTTTTTTTGCAGTATTCCATAAGTGAAACTTAAAAAAAATATAAAAAATAAGATAATAAAAAAATACAGTGTGTTTACTTTAATTTGAACCAAGTAAATGAGAGAAATTGAAAAAAAAAACGATGAGGTGGGCAGGGATTGTCGAAAAGCACAAAGTAGTGCAAAATAGGCAAGTGCTTCACCCAATTTCAAGTGTGCGTCTCCTGTTTCAGAAGAGTGCACAAAACGAAAGTGCGAGAGATTTCGTAGCAGCACGAGAGACAGATAGCCGCACATGCACTACTCTTTCAGAGACAAAGAGTAATGCACTCAGAGCTCTACTCAGTGCTTTACTCTGTGCTTTGGCTCATGCTTTAGTAAATGGTAGCAAAATGAAAAGTGTTGATGCCAGTAACAAAAAGGCATTGTATGGGTTCATAGAGGGAAATTTTTATTAAAATCCTTATTCACATACTAGTCCGGCCCATGCCGCCGTGTCTGTTTTTTGCACTTGTGTGCACAGAGACGACAAGGGAGAGTGCAATCGTTAGCACCCAAAGAGACGAGAGCAAATTCAAAATGAGATGTGCTGCTTTAAGCGCACGGCACAACGACGGTGAGCGTGAGTACAGACTGCACTTTCACGTCTCTTTGAAATTTAATGTGCTGTCTCGTAGCAGCGCGTGCTGCACTCAAAGAGATTTGAGTAGCACCTTATCCCTGGAGGTGGGCACTTTGTTTTGCCTATCAGTGTAAAACTTCAATATTTTTGATAAGTAGTATATTTTTTGCCTAGAAATGGCCCAATGATTACGTTGGCCATTCCTAGAAAATCTGGATGGAACGGGGAACCGTTTAGGGAGGACAAACGCAGTTTTTCATCGAATCAAACTTTAGGTTTTTGTTGAGTTGTCTACTTCTAGCCTTGAAATAGATTAATGACCATATTGGCCATTTTGAGACAATCCGGATACTACGGGGGAACGCATCAGGAGGAGACAAATGCGGATTCCCACCGATACAGGCCTTTCGACGTTTCAAACTTCATTATTTTTTATAAGTAGTCTACTTCATGCCTATATTGACCATTCCGGGACATCCCAGATGCCCTGGGGGAACCGTTCAGTAGGGGACAAATTTTTTTTTTCTGAAACGTGCCTTTCGACGTTTCAAACTTTTTTATTTTTTATAAGTTGTCTACTTATAGCCTTGAAATGGATCATGGACAACCCGGATGCCCTGGAAGAACCATTTAAGGGGGGACAAATTCAGAATTTTGCCGAAACATATGAATAGAAGATATGTAGATTATTCATTAAATGGATGCATGACCATATTGACCATAACGGGACAACACGGATACTCTGAGGGAATCCTTCACGAAGAGACAAATACAGTTTTTGACCCGAACAATTTCGACCATGCATGATAATATTGACAAAACAGCATGGTCACTCATTCAAGCTAAGAGTCATTGACAAAGGAAACTATGTCAATTTCACATTTACTATCTTGTTAATGTTCAACTTGTGTTGTTTTCATTATTCGATAAATTGGTAACAAAATTAAAGAAATTCAGCTAAATACACCCATGGAGCCGGCAAAGTGGATAAGAATTCACTTCCTCAACTGTCTGGATAACAACCGGGGTGGACCACCCCCCTTGCCCGACCACGCTACGCCACTGCTCATAAATGAGTAAAAATGATATACTGAGAAAGCTATGTCAATTGGATTACTTTTTCTTTGGTTTTTGGTAATTCACGAACTCCACGCTGTTTACTAAATATGCCAGATTTCGGTAGTTTCGGTGACCAGGTCGATAATCAAGTTCGTAAGCTTTCAAAACCAGCCAAATGGATCAAATTGACATAGCATGCTTTGTTTTCTATTTTTACTCATTTATAAGCACGTTTGGTCGGAATATTTCAATGTGATTTGAGAACAACAATAGAAAAGCAATCATATTTACCACCAATCAGCAAGGTTCTCATCTTGACCCGGGGCATCTGGATTGTCTCGGTATGGTCAATATGGCAAGACATGTTTCTATGGTGGTGTGAGACCCCTCATCTCTCTGTAAGGGGATGCTCTCATGCAAAAAAAAAACCTTAATATTAACCAACCATAAGTAATATCCCTACTGTTATGAAAATCATAATGCAAGGGTGATTGGGTCCGGGGAAGGATCTAATGGTGGTTTGAGACTTCTCCCTCTTCTGGAAGGGGGGGTTGTCATACAAATGAAATATAAATTTCGAGAACTAATCATACAAATGGAACCAAATTTGGCATGTGGAGGTTTCGGAGGCAGGTTTTTTTTTCTATTGTGGTTCAATATTAAACAAATTAAACACAAATTTCAATCAAACATGAGAATTGTCCCTGCTGTTATAATTTTTTTTGCCCTGGTTTTTGGCCAGGGAAGGTTTTTATGATGGTGCGAGAGCCCCTCCCTCCTCTGGAAGGGGGCTCCCATACAAATGAAACACAAATTTCTGCATAGCTCGAGAACTAATCAAGCAAATGGAACCAAATTTGGAAGGTAGAGGTTTTTGAAGGCAAACCATGTTTCTATGGTGGTGTGAGACCCCTCGTCTCTCTGTAAGGGAATGATGCTCTCATACAAATGAAACACACATTTCAACCAGATATAAGAATTATGTAGACAACTAAAATACAAATTGTGTGTTTCTTGGGTAAGAACCATGTTCTACTAGAAGTGTGAACCCATTTTTAGTGAATCAAGGGAGATACTTGACTTACTCTCAGTGCTACATTATGCACATGAAGTTAATCTACGGTTATGCAAGAGAAAATTACGTTCAAACTGACAGGATACGGCGTAGTTTGAAGATAAAATGTTCTTCTATGAAATGCTTCTACACACAAAGAAAAACAACGGAAGAAACTTCCGATCCGAGGGTTAAACTTAAAACACACAGCTACGTTTTTTTTTGCAGAAAATTATGGGTGTTCCGATCAAAATTTAGTCAAACAGTTATGTGTGTGAATCGATCAAAGTTTTTATTAATAAGTCAAATTCTTTTTCTTTTTCAAGTTTAGCTATGCTTCCTTTTTACCAAATGCGAATTGCTCTTTCGTTTAACACCTGCCATAAGATTTTGTACAGTATTCTTGTCCACTTTATTCACCGAAGAACGCCAGTTGCCTTGAACTGTTTCTCGCTCACAACAGCTTTTTGAGTCTTCTTAAAGTTCCGCTTGACGATGGCCCAATATTGTTCGATTGGGTGGAGCTCTGGCGTGTTGGGAGGGTTCTTTTCCTTGGGCACCGCTTGAACGTTGTTGGCAGCATACCACTCCATGGCCTTTTTTCCGTAATAAAAGATGCCCAATCCGGCCAAAATAGAACGGAACGGAAAAAATGTGTCAGAAAAGGCAGTAGACGTTTTTGTATGCACTCGCTCAGATAAATGTCCTGGTTGACGGTTTCGGTCGCAATATAAACGTTGCTCTTCAAGCCACTGGTACAGATGGCCTGCCACACCAGATATTTCTTCGCGAACCTTGACAGTTTAATGTGCTTGAAAATATCTGCCACCTTTCCCCGTCCGGTTGCCGTATAAAATTCCTGTCCAGGGAACTGTTTAAAGTCTACCTTGACAGAAGTTTCATCACCCTGTACCACGCACTGAATCTTCGTCAACATCGTCGTGTACAACTTTCGCGATCGTGCTTTGGTCGACGTGTTTTGCTTATCGTCGCGATTGGAAGTCACCACTTCAAGTTCGAGTCCAGCTCGTTTTTAAGCTCTATCCATGGTTGAAGGCGCCTCTCTCTGCTTCTTTGCGAAATCTCGGACGGAGAGGTTGGGGTTCCGCACGAAACAGCGGGCAACTCTTGTTGTCGTCGCTGTGGTCTCCGGCTTTCGATTTCCCCCCGATCCAGCTTTCCTGGCTGTCGAAAAACGTTCACCGAACACTTTTAATACGTTGGAAACAGTTGTTTTAGCCACATTCAACAATTTCGCCAACTTGGCGTGAGAGTAGTTTGAATTTTTGCCATGCACGTGCAAAATGTTGATGCGTTGCTTCTCTTCCTTCGACTCCATTTTGATAACTGAAGTGCTAATCTCAATATCAAAATAGAGGCATGTACATATCTTCAAAATAAGGGGTAGGCAAAATTTTTTAATGCACGATGAAAGGAAATGCGTCAAGTTTAAGTCGATCAAATTTTTACCGAAACACCCTTGAATACACTGGTACGTAAACATTGCATTAGAAAATACTATGAACTGTTAAAATTTATGAAACTATTCATGAAAATGCAGTAGTTTATACGGAAGTTGTGGTAGCTTGCTATAGCGGTTTAAAAACTGGCCTAGTCACCCAAAATAGAAGGAAATACCGCACTTTTTCTTTCTGTGCCAGTCCGATAAATTCATGCAATGGTGTTACGTAAACTTAAACTAGAGACGAAAAAAAAAATAACATTATAATCGAAGTCACATATTAGAAAACGAAATATTTCAACAAAACTTATTCCCAAAAACAACCATAAACGCGCCAGTTCTTCAAAAATTTAATTCATTTTGTTGCAAGCGCAGCACCGGATTCAGCAAGTGTTAACTAAAGTAAACGCAGGCAAAACTGTGAGTGAAGTAAAGGTTGTACGGAATAAAATTGCACCACTTTTAAATGGCTGGATGACGTTATGGATGATGAGACGTATGTAAAAGCAGACTTCCGGCAATTTCCGGGGGGGCTCCGGGGCAGTTTTCACTGCTCATCATAAATGCGATGTTTCTGAGGACGTTAGAAAGCAAAATATGTCGAAGTTTGCCAAAACATATATGATTTGGCAAGCAATATGCTCGCGTGGAAAGCGGAGCACCCCATTCGTGACAATTGGAACGGTCAATGGGCAGGTATACCTAAAGGAATGCCTCCAAAAGCGTCTACTTCCTGTCACCTTTCCCCGTCCGGTTGCCGTATAAAATTCCTGTCCAGGGAACTGTTTAAAGTCTACCTTGACAGAAGTTTCATCACCCTGTACCACGCACTGAATCTTCGTCAACATCGTCGTGTACAACTTTCGCAATCGTGCTTTGGCCGACGTGTTTTGCTTATCGTCGCGATTGGAAGTCACCACTTCAAGTTCGAGTCCAGCTCGTTTTTAAGCTCTATCCATGGTTGAAGGCGCCTCTCTCTGCTTCTTTGCGAAATCTCGGACGGAGAGGTTGGGGTTCCGCACGAAACAGCGGGCAACTCTTGTTGTCGTCGCTGTGGTCTCCGGCTTTCGATTTCCCCCCGATCCAGCTTTCCTGGCTGTCGACAAACGTTCACCGAACACTTTTAATACGTTGGAAACAGTTGTTTTAGCCACATTCAACAATTTCGCCAACTTGGCGTGAGAGTAGTTTGAATTTTTGCCATGCACGTGCAAAATGTTGATGCGTTGCTTCTCTTCCTTCGACTCCATTTTGATAACTGAAGTGCTAATCTCAATATCAAAATAGAGGCATGTACATATCTTCAAAATAAGGGGTAGGCAAAATTTTTTAATGCACGATGAAAGGAAATGCGTCAAGTTTAAGTCGATCAAATTTTGACCCTTGAATACACTGGTACGTAAACATTGCATTAGAAAATACTATGAACTGTTAAAATTTATGAAACTATTCATGAAAATGCAGTAGTTTATACGGAGGTTGTGGTAGCTTGCTATAGCGGTTTAAAAACTGGCCTAGTCACCCAAAATAGAAGGAAATACCGCACTTTTTCTTTCTGTACCAGTCCGATAAATTCATGCAATGGTGTTACGTAAACTTAAACTAGAGACGAAAAAAAAAATAACATTATAATCGAAGTCACACATTAGAAAACGAAATATTTCAACAAAACTTATTCCCAAAAACAACCATAAACGCGCCAGTTCTTCAAAAATTTAATTCATTTTGTTGCAAGCGCAGCACCGGATTCAGCAAGTGTTAACTAAAGTAAACGCAGGCAAAACTGTGAGTGAAGCAAAGGTTGTACGGAATAAAATTGCACCACTTTTAAATGGCTGGATGACGTTATGGATGATGAGACGTATGTAAAAGCAGACTTCCGGCAATTTCCGGAGGGCTCCGGGCAGTTTTCACTGCTCATCATAAATGCGATGTTTCTGAGGACGTTAGAAAGCAAAATATGTCGAAGTTTGCCAAAACATATATGATTTGGCAAGCAATATGCTCGCGTGGAAAGCGGAGCACCCCATTCGTGACAACTGGAACGGTCAATGGGCAGGTATACCTAAAGGAATGCCTCCAAAAGCGTCTACTTCCTAAGTTTATTCCCTGAAAGTTTGAAGATGATTGGTTGAACGGGTGAATTTTGCCAAATATTTGTGTGTGTCGCAATTTGATTCTGTACACCCTTTAACATTGATAGCGTCTGCATTAAAACAGCTATTTATTTTATGTGATTTTTCTCCCACACGCTGTTGAATCCAGTATCGACAATTCAACATTCCTTTCAATTTCCAGTTTGTGTTAATACTTACTGTCAGTCGCATTTCATTAAAAGCAGTCGCTTCTGTCAATTCTCAATCGATGTTTGTTTTGCCCAGTATAGCATTTTAACTTCGAGATATCCCTGATTTACCGCAGGGCTGTCACAATTTTTGCTTTGCTGATGACACAGGTATTTCCGCTAAAGTAAAAAGTCTTCGTATCCGGAGGCTACAAAAAGCTTGGAAATTTTATTAGATTATTTTAAAAATTGGAAGATTTCTCCTAATGCTTCAAAAACTCAACTTATAATATCTTCACACAAGCCTAGAGCTGCATTTTTAAATCAATTAATAGTCATACAGTCACTATGAACGGAGTTACAATGTCTTGGTAAAAACAAGTTAAATATCTTGGACTGACACTTGATCAAAAATTAACCTTTTAAAGATCACATTGATTCAAGCCAAATGTAATAAATATATGAAAAGTTTTTAAACAGAAAATCCAAGCTTTGTTTGAAGAACAAACTTTTAATATTCAATCACATTTTTAGACCGGCCATGCTTTATGCTGTGCCAATATGGTCTAGTTGTTGTACTACTAAGAAGAAAAAACACTCCAAAGGATTCAAAACAAAGTTCTGAAAATGGGTTTGAAGCGGCCACACTGGTTCAGAAGTAAAGAATTTCTCTATTTTTAATTGCAATTGCATCAATTTTCAATTGCAACAATCAATTCTCTCTATAGATAAGAAATAGTTTAAAGAAATCCACTGTTATTCTTAATTCTTAAACGCAAGCAAAATAAAACCCTGTTAAAAATACCGAAAAGACAATTTAATATAAATTAACACAATTAGATAAAAATCATAGCATATAAGGTTGAAATGGTAATTACTTAGCAGGAGCACCAAGCATTATATGTGAATGTAAAATAATGTAAAAAAAATTGAATAAGAGAGTTAAAAATAAGCAATTTTGGGATGTTGCAAATTTTTTCAAATTCGGTTATTTCCAGCTGTTTTTGGTTCCGTGGCCACC
>JASCZW010009519.1:0-41961 GCA_034211315.2 Aedes japonicus | reverse complement strand
ATCAAAATATATTTTTCAATTATTAGCACTAGAATTTAATTTCGAATTGATAACATAATTTGATACTTTTTCAATAAATTTGCTTACAATACAGGATTTGTTATCAAGTTGTTCGCAGTGATAACAAAATAGGTTATTATAATGATAATCAATAAGTATTTTTCTGTTATTGATTTTGTTATTTTGGCTGTTTATTCAGCCTCAATGATAACATATTCAGTGATGAAAAATTGATAACCTGGCAATAGAACTTGTTATCAATTTGGTATAATCCTTTGCTCGGGAATACAGTATAAAGAACAACTCCAACTCTATACAAAACAACGGTTGAGGCACATGATAAAAATAAAAGTCCATAGATGTATGTCACGCCTTCTGGCAACTTTGCTTCTATTGTTGTCCAAGCTCATCGATTTAGCACCCCGCAGAGGAGACATGGTCCTACACCCAATGATTTCAATATCTCCAATCCGCTTGAACAGTCGTTTTTTTTTTTTTGATATAGTGGACGGATTTTTATAATTTGCGATAACTCGACAGGCAATCGATGGAGACCTACTTGTTACCTTGCAAGATGCCTAGAGGTGGACCGGAAGTTTTGATGAGCTACCTCCCTTAAAAGTAGAAGGTGAAAAAGTATGCTCCCGACAAATTGACAAGAAGATGGTAGCCATTATTGAGAAAAATCCCAATCATTCTGTGCAAAATGGTCGCACAGTTGGGACGTCAAAATCATACGCACAAAAAGTTAAGCAGAGGCAAGGACCGAAGGCGTACAAATTGAAATTTTTTTCCAAAATTTCACTGCAAATAGTCGCTTTACACCAATCTTTCGCAAAGCGAAGTCTTTAAGGGGGATATACAGTTAGAATGACCAAAAATTTCAATATTTTTTTTGTATAAAAAGTTAGTAAATTTCCCGTAGAATAAGCTCCTTCAACCTTTTTTCGAAATTCGAACTTCAAGTGTTTCGTTTCATCATTTTTCGAAAACGCCTTCTTCCCGCACAGACCGATAATACAAACTTTCAACGCGTTTTTCTCAAAACAGCATTTTCGGAGTTTATGCCGGTGATAGCTCAAAAACTAATAATTTGATTAAGATGAAACTTATAAGATTTCTTTATTACCTTCTATATGAATTAAAAATTGTTGTAATATTTTATTATTAAATACGGAAAAATGTGATAAAATGGTGGAAAACATGTGGATTTTTTCAAAAAAGTTACGCCACAAGTGAATTTTTTTTTATTTTTACTTTTTTTTCAATTCATCTACTAACTGTGAATGTAATCAATGTATTTTTTTTTTTTTGGTTAGCAGGTTTCAGATCGAAACTGCGACCAGGAGAGCCGCCACAAGCAAAATACAACGACTTTTTCAACCTACTCTAACGGCTGCCTTTTGTTGAAAAAAAAATTTGAAAAAAATGTTGTTGTATACTATATGAATACACTTATAATTGTAAAAAAGTTTCGATCGATTGGAGAAAACTTCCCTTGAATTTTTTTCCAAAATGTTTTTTACTCGTTCACTGTATATCCCCAACAGCCTCAGGCTCTGGCTTTATATACCGCAATGCGAAGGAATGCCGTTGCCAATCATTTCCAGACAAAAATGGTGTCCAAATTCCCGAAGAAGTATTTGATTGGGCAGGTTATATGTAGTTGTAAATCCGTCCTGGAATGGTATAAGGTACAAGAGGTCAATAACGTGCCAAAAACAGCCAATCCACCAAACTGTCCAGAACTTTGCCGATTCAAGAAGTACGGGGCTCTAGTTAAGCGGAAACTCTTCGAAACTAAAAAGAAAGCAAATTGTACCGATGATTTCAAACGAAGATGGGGAATCGTCATGGCGAGCGTATCTGAGAATACCGTATGGAATCTGACGGCGAATGCACCACAGAAAGTTCGAGAATTTTAAAGAAAGAAGGGTTAACATCTTAATCAAATGTTTCTAATGTAAATATAATCCTTGTATTGTAAAATATACAATCGTTGTTATTGAATTATGTATTTTTTTTTGCTGGTATTATTTTGATTTCTGGCACATAACTTGGACAGGATTTAGTACCGCATTGGATGAAAATGCATTTATTCGAACTTATTCGTGAGGGTTTTGGAAAATTGAATAAAATTTGAAAATGAGGTTTTCATTCTGCAGAATTAGTTTTACGTAGACTTTTAAATTATCAAAACAAACCGCAAATCTGTGCCCAATGCTGCCAAACCAAACTGTCTTCGAGGCAGCATTACTACTTCCATTCCCCCACAAGTCAACCAAGTGCAGCAAGGAGCCATGCGAGGTGAGGACGGAAAAAAATCCCGGGCAAAACGGGCGCGGTTAAAGTAAATAAAATTTATGCAATTAATTTTTGTTATTGGAAAACATTCTCTCCCCCGACGAATGGGCCTGAACCCGGAGAGGAGTCAAGGGAGATCCTTTCCAATCATGAGTGCGGCATGTTTGGTGGATTACCTCCCTTGCCCCATCATCATCATCGGATCGAACAGATTCCATTCATCGTGCGCGCGGGATTCATTCATTCACGATTCGGATCGATCTGCTCTGCTCCGTTTCGCCTTGGGTTTTTTTTTGTCTTGCCTCTGCCGGGACAGACAGTGTGGAGCTGGGCTGGCTCCTCCATCGGAGAATGGTCTCCCCGTCAGTGCAGTAGAGGGAGGAGTGAAATAAAACACAATCCGCGCGCATATCGATTATGATATCTCAGTTGCGCAATCTCCCGAGTCCTGGGGATTGGTGCGTTGAAGTTGTCGTCGTTTCTTCTTCTTCTTCTTCTTCAGTCTTCGTTGATCGTTGACCGTTCTAATGGGCTACATTGTTTCTGGTTCGGGATCGCTGGATACTCGATAGTGGAAGAGAAGTCAATGTGGGGACAGAACATGTGGTGTTTTGCGGTGAAATGCTAGCCATCCCAAGTAACAATTTCAGTTCTATTCCAGCCGTATAGCACTCCTCCCGGCTTTGTTGATGAAACTACTTTCAAAACTTTTTTGTTCACCAACACCTCCTCTATGCATCCTTAAAGCCGAAATGTTTACAAAGTGGCCCACTCTATAGACGGTTGTGAAAACAAATTAATGAAACCTTTCTAAGACCATAAAGGTTTTGAAAATGTGCTAGTGAAAGATGTTATGACCACTTGAGAACCATCATAAAACCTTTTGGCCGCCATCAAAACCAGCATAGGGCCAAATGGCCACAGCTGTCAAACTTAACGGCGTGGTTAGTTATCGTGGTTGGTTTTTGTTTTTCTGCTTTGTTCGATTCTCTGCTCTAATTCATTTAACAGTAAATAATGGCTAAGAAAAAAGTTCTAGCATTGCGAGAATTTATGTTTGATAGTAAAATATCCAAAACAAATTGAGTTTTTCATAGCGTATCATGCTTCAAATCATATTATTGTTATTATTATTATTATTATTATTTATTATAATTCATCCGACTTTTGTGTCTACATGAATATAGTTAAAACTTAATTAAATAAAAAAATAAAATTGAACAAAAAACACAACGTTTCTACTCAATTCTCAATACATAAATTTTAACACTACAACATTCTTTGTATCCTGTTTCGGAACTTGTTGGATGATTCGCCGAATTCAAAGGCAGATTCAACTGCCGAAAAAGTCCTAATAATGGCCGTCAGTGGTTCGTAGTAGCCATATGCAGTTCGGTGATATTTTGGTTGCAACAAGGAAGAATTCCGTAGCATTCGTTGAGGGACACGAAAGACCAGCTGTGACAGCAATTCCGGACAATCCACTTCACCGGACAATCCACTTAACGACGAATGTTGCCTGCTGAATTTTTCGTCTTTGCTCCAGAGTGTCTAACCCCAATAACAAACATCTACTTGGATACGGCGGTAAATTGACAGGATCACGCCATGGAAGGTTTCGCAAAGCCAGCCTTACAAATCTCTTCTGTACCCGTTCAAGACGTAGAATCCAGGTAACTTCATACGGACTCCAGACAACAGATGCGTTTTCTAGTATAGGGCGGACTAGTGAACAATACCGCGGATTTAAGCAGTGGGGGTCGTTGAAATCCCGTGCGATCTTGGAAATGAATCCAAGTTGACGATTAGCTTTGGAAATTATGGCTTGATAGTGTAGACGGATATCCAGCTTCGCATCCAAAAGAACACCCAGGTCATTTACTTTATCAACTCTACGAAGCGGAATGCCATCAATACAGTAGTCGAAATGTATTGGGTTCTTTACACGATGGAACGTCATCACAACACACTTAGGGATACTAACGATCAATTTATTCCGACCACACCATTCCACGAACAGGTTCAGTAAACTTTGAAGGCAATGGCAATCATCTACCGTACGAACAACAAAGTAGAGTTTCATGTCATCTGCATATACAAGTTTGCACCTAGCTCCCAATAAATCGGCAACATCATTGAAGAAGAGCGTAAAAAGTAACGGACCCAAGTTACTTCCCTGAGGCACGCCAGACGTACTGGTGAATGGCTTTGATACACAGGAATCAATTTGCACCCGAAGAGTTCTGTCAGTCGGGTACGAATGCAGCCAAGCCTTAAGTGATGCTGATGCACCCAGTCTAGAAAGCTTACACAGAAGAATGTTATGGTCAATCTAGTCGAAGGCAGCTTTTAGATCGGTGTAAATGACATCGACTTGTGTATTTTGCTCCATCGCCGATATGCATGTACTAGAAAAGTCCAGTAAGTTGGTCGCCACCGACCTTCCAGGAATAAATCCATGTTGATCAGTCGATATGTAGCTTCTCGAACTAGTGAAGACGGCTTGGCTTAATATAATTTCGAACAATTTGGACGCTGCTGAGAGACTAGTTATGCCACGATAATTTTTTACATCTCGACGATCACCGACTTTAAACACCGGATTGCTTCCATAAGACCGGAAATTTACCTTGCTGGAAAGATTGAGTAAATATGACTGCAAGGGGCTTAAGCCAGAGACAGCTGCACAACGACAAAAAATCACAGCAGGAATACCATCCGGACCAGGCAGAAACAGAACTTTTTAATTTTCTTGACGCAGCAATAATCATTTCTTCAGTTACCACGAACGTGGTCAAATTCAAAAAATCCATTGGTACATCACAGGCAGCAGACTCAGCTTCAATATCACCTGCTACTCTTTGTTCGAACACCGAAGCAAAGTGCTCCGCAAAAAGCTCAGTAGCTTCGGAGACGCAGGTAGCCTCTCTATCGCTCAGCCGTATGTTGGACGGAATGCTGGAGTTTTTCCTTTTGCTGTTGACAAAACTCCAAAAGCTTCGAGCTTAATTCCATTGCACTTTAGATGTGTCTTGTACAACGAAGTGTTGAGCCTACAAAAGGCAGTGCTTGCATGCTTGAACTTCCGCTTAGTATCAGCTGTTTTGCATCGTCTAAGTTTTCGCTGAGCCGAATTCCGTTCTCGTTTAAGCTTGCTAAGCAGCGGAGTACTCCATGAAGGGAAATTTGACGTCTTTTGAGAGGTACTTTCGAAGCCAGCCAATGTTTTATAACACCACAAAATTGTTCTGACATTTCATCAACGTCCGTGCTTTCAAGAATGTTGCTCCAATCCAGATTATAAAGAAACTGTATAAGCAAAGCGTAATCAATTTTCCGGTAATCGAGAGGTCTAAGTTTATCATCCACAGTGTGGTTAGGAAGAATCGGTAATTGCAGCAGGGCAGGTAATGACAGAACAAGTGGAGGATGGTGCGTGTCGATCGGCAACAGTGCCACAGCAGACTCATCGATTTCCACATCGTCTTCATCATTATAGAACACTAAATCTAGCGTTCGACCAAGTTCGTTCTGAACTAAATTGCGTTGGCTTAGATTAAGGAAATCCATCCCATCCAGAAGAACCGTACTAGCAGCATTCAGCGATGATGTTTCAGCAAGGAAGATTGAGCTATCTACGGATAACCATTGTAGTCCATTGTAGTTGTAATCACCACATACCAAAACTCTGTCGGTTGTTTCACACAGCTCTTTTACGGATGCGATATGAGCTTCCATGATGCTGTCGTCTCTGCTTCGGTCTGGTGGAATGTATACAACGGTCAGATTGAGCTTACTACCTTTTATTTTCGTGGAAACACAAACTTGTTCCAACTTACTGCCTTGCTCGACGTTCACAAGCGAACTAGGATAACCCTGCGCTACAGCAATCAACACGCCACCAAAACTAGTTTTATCGCTGTTGAATGCATTACGGTCGCAGCGGAAGACATTGAAACCCGAACCGAAAAGCTGAACGGAATTGATACTATCGTCAAGCCCAGTTTCTGTCAAAAGAATTACGTCAAACCCACAACCAGCAGAAGCAAGGAACAGGTCGTCAATTTTAGTTCGAACTCCTCGCACGTTCTGATAGTAGACCCAGATGCGGTTGTCAGATAAGTCGTTCATCTTCGTTGCTTGTGATGACGGAGATTGATGGTGGTGCTGATCAACACAATCTAATGGTATGTCGTGGCTACAAACAGAACAGAATTCAGGGTCCGATAATACTCCAGTATAATTATACTTGCCTGAGCGAGCAAGTTGGAAGACCCCCTCGCCTACTCCGAACACAGGAACGGAACGTCTTGTATGGCCGGCAGAAGATGAAAACGCCGATGGAGGCTCGACTGTGTCAGATGGCTTGGGGGCTTCCATCATGCTTTGTGATGAACGGTCCGTTGCTGGAGATCGTAGAAGATTGAATGGACACAGACTGAAGACATCATGAGTGCTGCCAATTGGATCTGATTTTAACATGCTGTGTGACGTCTCTATCATCGAAGATTGTAGCGGATCTGATAGACGGCCCGATGCGTCGCGCATACTATTTCTGTGAATTGGACGGGATTCAGCGTACGAAGGAGCAATATAGTTGTCATACTTGCCTGAGCTAGCAAGTTGGAAGACCCCGTTACCGATTCCGAACACAGGAACAGAACGACTTGGATGGCCGGAACAAAATGTAGAACAAGAAAAACGGCAGGGCTCGACTGTGTCTGAGGGCTCAGGGTCTTCCATCATGCTCTGTGATGTGCGTTCCGTTATCGGCAGGCTTCTTATTGTGATGGAGTTGCTACGGTTGAAGGGGAGGAAATGATCATCGGCGTTCCGGCAACGAGGGGTGTCCCGTGGTCGATTCGTGGGATTTTGGCTGGTCCCCAAAAATCCGGTTCGGATGACAAATTTTCGAATTCTCTGAAATATATTCCTTTGGGCCAAACAGATGGATCTAGGGCTGCATCCCTCAACGTCGTATCAACACCGACTTTGAAGGATATGAACGCGAATTGTTTCAAATCAGCATCTTTGCGTACCAATTTTTTCACATCGATTGGCTCTTGGGTCTGCAGACAACTTTTCACTAACACCGAAATATCAGCTTCAGTAACATGTCGAGCAATTCTGGAAAGATATATCCAGAGCTTTTCTGCCGGTTTTGCAACCGTCTCCACTGTCATATTTCCTCTCTCGGCTGATTTGGTACCAACGACAAGTTTAGCACTAGGACGGGATCTAGGTGTTTCTTTAACACCTGTGTCACGGGCCCGTTTGATACTTGGCCAAGCAGATCGAACCTTATTTGAAGCAGAAATATCATTTGGGTTCAATTTTCCAGCTAGTGATCTGGTTAGTGTCTTCGTTTCCTGAAGATCATTCTTTAATTCGGTCAAGGATTCTTTGATGAACTCCGATACGCTAGTCACAATCTCGTTCGGTGTAATGCGAGGGGAATCCTTCAGGATTTTGAGCTGGTCAATACATACATCGCAGAACCAGAGATGGTTTTTTAATGCGCTTTAAATGTTATAGTAAATATTGGCACGATAAGAGCCGAAAATTAATGCGCCTCGGAAATTATGCGGGTTAAAAACAACAAAAACAAAATTGAAAGAAATTTATTCGATAAACTAATCATGAAATTCCTGAAAATTTGATGGAATTCAATGAGGTTATCTAAAAGAATACCGAAGTTGGCCTTTGATCTACAGTGCAATTGTATTACATTTAAAATTGGGTGTATTCATTTTTCCTCATTTCAATTATTTAATATATTGGCAATTGGAAGATATCGCGGTATTGCCAAAAAGCCAATTTATCCTAGCAATGGCTACTATAAAACTATCTGGTCATTTGGTAGCTTACTCAATGCCAATTTGCCGTTTAATGCATTTACTGGAGGCAAAGTGGTTTTATAATGCTTTTTCAACTGACCAGAATAAGATAATATGAATGAGTCCTTAAACGGCATTTCAAAACAACATTTTATGAGTTTATAAAGTCAAAATAAAACCTTTGATAGGAGTAACAGGAATTTTAAAAGTCATGGTTTTAAGTTCGCTGTAAAGAAGCTGTGTAGGTTCTTATAAACCTGATTAAATTTGAAACCTGTTGGCACCTCTTGCTGCCATAACAAAACCGAATTGATTTCTAGTGGCTTTCATAAAGCTTTAATAAAACTTAATAAAGCTGCATGGTTTTGGCAATGTTACTTGGGATGAGTAATATTTCATGGTTGGTGATCACTTGAAAGTTCTATTCATCCCAGGTTACATTTTTAGATAACACCAACCTCATTCTCTCACGTTCCTCACGCTGGCAACCCAAGAAGAGTCAAAAAGTTAATTGAATCGAAAGTCCATCTACTTAGTCGTATTACACAAATTGAGACAGCGTCCATCGCCAGCAGAAAACAATTGCTGCTGCTATCGTCAGTTGACCCCACTAAATGCCCAAACAACCTTGGAAAAAGCTACGAAAAGTGCTTCACATGGCCCGGTGCTGCCAAATGAAGTCACTTTTCTCGGTAATTTTGCCGCTCGCTTCCCGAAACCCATTTGACCCCGGAGTCTTCGGAGCTCTGCCGGTAGCCACGGCAAATTCGGACCACAAACGTAAATGGGACGTTATTGTCTGTAGGTAGCCATTAACCGGGGGTCGTCGTAAATTTGAGTGAACGTTTACCTTCTTTCTTTTTTTTAATGGCCTTCCCGAAAAATACTTGGCATTCCAGCTGGATGACTCGCTGGGATCGACTCTTCATTAGGCTGCGATTCAGGCGGAATTGATTGCACCCTTTTATTGCGCGAAACGATCAGAACCTTTCGATGTGATGGCGGGACAATCAAATTGACGCTGTTCAATTTAAATTTCTCACTCCGATCGCTCAATAGGCTGCCGGGTCTCAGCTGACTAATAAAGTCGAATCAATTTCGGATCATGTTACTACACTCGCAAACACACACGCACACACACACAGCAGGGATTTGAAATTACAAAATAAAATAAAAAATCGAGCGCTTCATTTCGATCAATCGACCAGAAGATGGCTGGCAAGTGTCCGTAATCGAAATTGAGAATTTACGAATAGGTATCAATTTTCAAATTTTATCGCCCTTTCGAGGGCCATTCCTCGGCATGTGAAGGCAAAAAGCGGCGGCGGCCAGGGACTTTTGTGGTTATTTCGCTTCTAAATAAATCGAATCTGGTGCTTTCAGGAAACCGATTTCCGATCCCGAGAACACATAGTCGGTAAATTTATTAGTTTAACATATAAATGAGTTTCCTTCTTTTGTCTCTCCCTCTCTCTGCTATCTGCGGTTTGTGCGGAGGAAAAAGGTTCAATTTGTTCGGTGTCGAATTTCAAATTGAATTATCGAATAAAATCTTGACCCTCGTTTGTACACTGACCAACACGGGGTGGGTGGACCGATTTTTTTAAATCGTTTTTTGCTGGTTGGATTTGGAAGTGGAAATCCATTTTCTTCTAAAATAATTGTACGAATCCGTTATTAGCTCCCAGGGATCAATAACATTACAAATCGATTAGGTTTTTTTTTTGTTTCGTTCGAGAAGGGAGGCCCGGGGAAAATAAGTCACCAAGCCACACCGGATGTTATCAGTTCGGTGGCAAAAGAGAAATCGGCTTTCTGCGAAAATAAGAAAACGAACCCAGTTGGGTATTAACCGAAGGCGAAATTTCCTCTCTGATGAGATAATTGCATTTCGGCGAAAATGGTTACAATTATTATCTTTAGGTACGAGTAGCTGCGAGGGAAGTGTACACAACAAACCTGTGAAAATGACCGACGGCACTTTGGCCACCGTTTAGCAGTGCATAATTGACAACCATATGGAAGGTAATGGGCCGCAAACAATCATTACGAACGGGGC
Organism: Aedes japonicus; assembly: GCA_034211315.2. NCBI lineage: Eukaryota > Metazoa > Arthropoda > Insecta > Diptera > Culicidae > Aedes > Aedes japonicus. Next base: position 31,761 of record JASCZW010009519.1, on the reverse strand, counting down.
TGTGTGAGGTGGTGATTACTTTGGTGACAGGTTAGCTCTCGTGCGACGATTCATGGTGAGGGGCTGCTACTATGGATCGAGGTTACGGGTGAGCCACCCTCGCAAAGGGAACTATCGATAAACTTCAAGAAGTAACCAGTTAGAATTGTCTTTGGATCTATGGCAGATTCCAATGTTGAGGTTATGTTTCAATCTGTTTTTGGGTAATTGTATTCTCAATTTTCAGTTTCTTTTGTGATACAGCAACCGTTCATTAACTGGGCTAAGTGCACAGCCCAGTTAGCGGATGCTGCTCGGTAACTAGGCTGACATTTCAAATGTTAATAAATTTCGTGGGGAATTTCGATCATACATCGATTGGCCTATTTAATTGTGCATTACACAAATTAAAATATACTTTTATGATTTATACGATTTATTTCGATGTAGCATAGTGCAAAATATTTGAATCAGTTTGTATGAGACTACGATTCAATTTGGTACAAATTTTCCACTCCTGCACGAACCTTATATACCTTTTCGATGCCCCTTGCCAACTTTGACATCAAAATGTCAAATGCTGGTTTTTGAAGTGCATTTGCTTTTTAACTGAGTTGTAGCCCAGTTAGCGAGCGCGCAGGCAAATAGCAGCCCAGTTAAAAAACACCATGTTAGCGGACAGTTAATGAATTTGAAATTCTCTCTTGGATGGTTTCACAATACTTCATTTATATTCGTTTATGTCATCTAGCATATTTTACCTGGTCGTCAAAAATATGTTTTGAAGCGCGCTGGATTCATTTTTGAACCCAACATGCGTTATTTAAAAAAAAATACCTAAGGCTGGCAGGGAGTTATTTTTTAATGAGCCATGGGCAAATTTCTGTTAGTTTTTCAGTCTAGCATTATGAATATGATTAAGAATTCAAATATTGTGCACATCCCTACGAGTTTACACATTTATCTATCTTTACCATTACGGAGTCTATATCTCTCTTATCACCTATCCGTGTGATATGTGAGCAAAATATCGTTGACAATAGTTCGGAAAACCAGTAGGAATCTGTGCATATTATATAGCCAGTAAAGAATATTCAGATCGAATAAGTCCAATAAGGATTCCCAACAAGCTTATACCGAATAAATCGAATAAATAGTTACCGAGCCAATCTAATTCTTATTTCCTACAAATATAATGTTTGCCTTCAAAAATCGCATGTGTAGTGCCCAGGACATATTCGGATGAAACTACATTCAACTCTTAATCAGGGATTGTATTCGTAAAACGGACTACCTGGCATTATTTCGTTATTATTATATATAATTGTTATATTTATACGGACTCTTTCCTCCCGCTCACATTTTTTTGTAGGGCCGTGAAAACCACTACGACCAATTAGAGGAATATTGTGGTATGACCCAGTTGATTTAGCAGACCAGTTTACCCATCACAATTGTGATGGCAGTGTCTGAGCTTGCATTTTGTCCCAGGAAGATTTGACTTGCCTAATAAAGTCTATTACCTTACTGGGACTTAACTGCCTGACTTCATAGGGTTGTAGAAGCTCTTTTCCTAAAATTCGAAGCCGATTCCTAAATAAAATACTACAATCACAGAGCAAATGTTTTGAAGTTTCACTTTCTTGTTGGCAAAATCGGCAACGCGGGTTTTCAAGTTTACCCATTTTTTCCAAGTGGTATCATCTAGGGCAGTGGCCAGTGAATAGACCGGTTATCACCCTCAGATTATTTTTGTTCAATTTAAGTAGGTTTAGAATGTTTTTCTCACTCGGTACTATGAATCGTTTTGCTTGTCGTGATGTATCTGTGGTATTCCAGTTTGCTTGTACCATAGACCACTGCTTAAACTCCATCTTTAGAGAACAATCGGCAACTCCACAGAATGGCTCCGGACCTGTGAACGCAGCGTTGGAGCCCTTCCTGGCCAGACTATCCACTATTTTATTTCCCTCTATTCCGCAATGTCCGGGAACTCAGTACAAATTGACTTCGTACCCACTGGCAAATTGCTTCACAGGATGCACTCCCAAACTAACATTGACTGACATGTATATGCTTTAACTGCATTTAAAGCTGTTAAGCTATCTGAACAAATACAAATATTTGCGAATCTATACTTTCTCCTAAGGCAGATATAAACACATTCCATAATTGCATATATTTCCGCTTGAAATACTGTGGATTATTGTCCCATAGTTGTAAGTTGTTTTATCCCCGGACCAAAAACCCTTACATCCTGTTTCTTGTTCATTTTTGAACCATCTGTGAAAAAACACAATAGAGCCTGGACGAAGACTTGGCCCATCTTGTTCCCATAAGTAGCGACTTGTTGCGACCACTTTAAAGGGAATTTCATAGTTTGCTTTCATCGGCATCCAGTCTACTAATGAATTTGTCGCTGGAGTCAAATGGAAGTTTTTAAGGGTCCCTAAATGGCCCAACAATTTTTCTTTTTGTATCCCGTCAGCTCGTATCATTAGTTGAAAACCTTTCCCTGCTTGCAACTCTATAAATTAATGAAGTGGTAGTAAATTTAAAAGGCCATTTAGCGCCATCGATGTTGTGCTATGCATTGCCCCGGTTATTGAAAGACATGCAGCTTACCCAGTTTTTTCTGAGCAGTTACTTCTTTTGCTTTTGCCAACCACACTAAAGAGGCGTAGGCAATTCTTGGCCTGACTATGCTGGTGTAAATCCATTTAATCATTTTTGGACGTAGACCCCATTTTTTGCCAATAGTTCTTTTGCAGACTCAAAAGGCATTTATTCCTTTGTGAAAAACACACTCTAAGTGTGAGTTCCAATTGAGTTTCTTGTCTAAAGTAACACCGAGGTATCTTACTTCAGTAGAAAAATCAATTGAAACCCCAGCTATAGTCAGTCTAGGCAACGATACCGTCCTTCGCTTTGTGAATGGTATAATTACCGTTTTTAAGGGATTAATACCCAGACTCTCTCTCACCATTTCGAAGTAAAATTCAACACAAATTGCATTCGGCAGCAAATTATATTTTCTTGCTTTCCAAGTACGATGATACAAAGATCATTGGCATATCCAACTACTTCAAATCCAAGATCGGATAACTTTTTTAAAAGATCATCAACTACTAGCGACCAAAACAACTCCACCTTGTGGGCATCCCTTCTGTGGTCTGACTACCAATCGCTATCCACCGAAACTTACAAACATAACTCGATTTTTAAGCATCGCCTCTATCCAACTTATTATTATTTATTTGTCAAAGCGTCTAGTCTCCATGGCTGTGAACATGGAGCTATGAAAGGCATTGTCAAAAGCCCCTTCTATGTCTAAAAATGCAGTAGACTTTCCACTTTGGTATGCAAATTGGGATTTGCTCAGAGGAAAATTCTTCAGAAATGTTGATTTAACGTAGACATCCATTATCTTTTCCATTGTTTTCAGAATAATTGATGATAAACTTATCGGTCGAAACGCTTCCGCTAACGTTTGTCGCTTCCAGCAACCCAACGCCAGCAATTTTCTGTTCGAACTCACGTCTACGCTCGTTGCACAATTTGAGCGTTTCCAATGCACACCATTTACTTCGAGCAAGTCTTCAACAGATGCCACAACACCGGGATGCACGCACGCAAGCCACATGGAAGCCCCAGATCCCCTTGTCACAATCGAGCCACTACTGCCAGCGACCTTCAGCCACCCCGGCCCTGTGTATGAGTTTGGAGTAGGAGTATTCCAACCCTTTATCGCAGGCAAGTATGCACGCACTTTAAGCTTCTCCTTCCCGGTAACATTTGTCGATTCCAGCAACTCAGCTCCTATCCAGTCTAGCACAACGGAAGCCTCAAGAGCAGTAGAATGTGCTTCTTTCGTCACAAACTCTGTCTTGTCTCAGCATGGTCAACGGTTACATTCCGTCGAACGTTGTTTCCGAGCAAGAACAATCCCTCATCGAAACCGTGTTCGCTGCGGGCTTACGGCAAGTTAACAGTTTCTTGAACACCAATGAATGACTCCTTGATTTTGCATTCGTAAGTTTTCCGGAGTATCTGGATCTGGTCGAACCGCCCACTCCACTGTTATGGATTGTCTTTTATCATACGCCTTTCGGACGATTTTATATTTGATTTCAACGCGTGTGCCAGCTGATAGCAGCATTGACCAATACCGATTAAAATGTCATCTTGCGGATCGGAACAATTGACGATGCCCTGTCAGCCTTTTAGAAGAAACTCTACGCAGTATGCAATAATATTGTGCCTCGAAAAAGACAATCCTTTAAATCAACTTTTAACCAACCGGGTGGACCTCCGAGCTACGCAATCTTCGAAACATACTAAGGAAAGCACGACACCGCTTGTTTCTCACTAAGTCCGAGAGTGACCGAATCATCCTACGTAATGCTGAATCATCGTAGAGGTCAATAATGCTGACCACCTCGGAGAATTTCGTATCAAGAATCCAGGCCAAAGTCTAACAGAACCCATCACGTTTATGAGATTTTGTGAAGAAACAGAAATGATCTTCCCGAATTCCTTGCACCGTCAGCTACAACGATGCTCATGCTAGATCATATTCAGAAGCCGCTAATCTCTTCGCCATATTATTCGAGAGTGTGTTCAGCAAAGTGTCACCTGTACCACGGCAAGACTGCCATATTACCTCGCATTCCATGAGCCATTCACCCATAATTTCTGATTGTCAGCATGGATTCATGCAACACCGCTCAACAACAACAAATTTGATGTGCTACGTTACCACGCTGTCACGGGAAATAGAAATGAGAAGGCAAATTGATGCGGTGTATGTTGATTTTGCAAAAGCATTTGATGCAGTGCCGCAAATTCTAGTCGTCGATCAACTAATACACATTGGCTTTCCGAATTGGATAACAACGGATAATCCAACGGATTAAGATCTGGACTGCTAGGGGGCCACAAATCCTTCGGCCAAACTTCATGTTATCGTTCAACCATTGTTGGGTTTGATTGGACGTGTGACACGGTGCTCCATCCTGCTGTAGGACACGGTTTGGTCCTCGGAGAAGTTGGCCTTCACCCATGGAAGACCTTGGTCCTTTAAAATATCGATATACACGTTGGTATTGACTTTAACTCCAGCATCAATGAAATCAAGCGGCATTTTGAAACCGTTGGACTCCACCAAGCCAAACATCATGACACCAGCCGGATGTTTGGTTCGGAATTTGAATTTTACTTTTTCCGGAACGTTCTCCATTTTCTGCGGTGAAATGAACCGGTCCGTGTGGCTGTTGGCAACAGCATCGATGCTGAAAATCTATTCGTCGGAGAACAGGATCATCATGTTTTCCTTCTAAAACAAGGAACGGATCCGGTCCGTAATCAAGTGGCGTTTCACTCTGACTCTGACTCTGACTTTGATGATTCTCTGCAAGGATTTCTCCGTAATAATGGCTTCCTTTGCAAGTTTTCTTATGGAACGCACCGGGTTGCGTGCAATTTATGCACGGACCGATTTGATCACGGTTGGCGTGCGTGCAAAGCACGGACGTCCGCTTCCCGGCTTTTGCTGCTTAGGACCATCCTGCAGGGACTTTTTGATGCGGTAAACTGTTGCCAAATGGCACCCTACCACGTTGGCAATCTCTTTTCGCTTCTTCTGGGCGAGCAACAAACTGGTGATCACTTCTTTCGCGAACATTTTGACGAATTTGCAATAAAACAAATAGAATTTTTGGATGCATCACTTGAAAGTACACATAAATAAATACACTTTCGACAGAAATTAGTCGCTAGCTACACGAATGAACCCAAAACTCAAGTTTGAACATTTTCGAATTATTTTCTGCCGCACCCTGTACTGTACGTAACAGTTGAGCTCCTACCATTATATTTGATATATGTGTGTATGTGTGTGTGTATATACAATCCAACGCCCACCGTCTGGCAGTGATTTTATGGAAGAAAAATGTTTGCAGTTAAGCGAACTGTTGTCGACTCGACAAACATTTTTAGCCCGGGAATTGGAAGGTGATAGCTCTGTTGCGTTCCAGTGACCCATTTCAGAATGCCTGGTTACTCACGTCCATTCCGAGGTCAATTTTACTTACAACAAGCCCCGCATAAACACAGTACAAACGTCAAATGGATATAGGTACTGTGCATACACTTCCATCATCAAATCTTATTGTTTTGACGATGGCACGTATTTAGCAGTTTCGTTCAAATTCAGAAAGATCTCACCGGAAATTGTTGCTGATCTTCAGCAACATTTGGAGACTCTTCATTTGGAGAGTCTTCATTTGGACGGCTTACCTGTGATGCTAAGGGATGCATTTATGTCTCTACAGAAGAAGCACTCTGCCATTCGGCAAATATTTTCACAACATCCTTTTCGAAAGGAACAGCGTGAACACAATAAGTACTTCGCGCACAATGAAAATCACAGGTTAAAAACACTTCCGAGAAAATTTATCACAAAAAATCAAAATATTGAAAAATCACAATCATTGTTCAACAAAAAAAAAACTTCACAGCTCTCCATCTGTACACCATGTGGTGAGTGAGTGAGTGCATCTGGAATTAAATGCCAGTCACTCACGCGCGCATGCGCGTTAGCTTCGTTTTTTGCTTCTGACCAGCAAATGGCCGTTTTCTACATTGCACTGGTTTTCATTTTTCTCTCCCCACACACTGCCAACAATCAAAATCCCTCGCTATGAGGCGGCTCTATATCGACTTCTAAACTGCTTATAATCATCATGTCACTCGCGAAAAAGCCGAAAAATACTCGAATTTAATCATTTATGGCTGCGTGGCACAATACTAACAGCACTAACAAACACAACGAAGCTGCTATTAACTTTTCCTCCGGGTACGGGGGCGAAGCACAAAAAACAAAAAAAAACGGGGAAAAACTACCGACCATCACAATTGTTTGCACGGAATCGATTAATTTCACTACATCTCACACAAAACACGTGGAGATTTTATGATTTCACTGTTCGTTTAGGTTGAATTTCGAATATATTTTTGATTTTTTTTTTCCGCGAAAACGACGCAGCAAAAACAAAACACGTCAGTTTCCAAGCACGGCTTGCTGCGATCAGTCTACCATTATATTTGATATATTGTTCAAAATTCAGGTATATGCCGGTTGCTGGTATGTTAAATTTCTGGTATCTTGGAACATACATATTTGTAAAGTTTCTTTTATATTCGACTTGACATGATACCGAGTGTGTGGAACGCATCCTTCCTCTCCTGTAGATTCGCGGAATGCGTTGTTGTTCAGGACTATTCGTTTGAATCGTTTTACACAATCTTCTTTGCGGTTTTATAACGCGGGGGCCTTGCCACTTTGAAGCGTTTGATGTGCTGCGTGCATCAATATGGACAGAAAAATAATTAGACATCATTCGGCCCAGTTGTTTCCAGGAGACTTTAACATACTGGCTGCGACTTAATGGGATCAGTTACCAACCAGTGGATGTCAGATATATGTTGTACATACATCTATCTACACTTAGTACCAAACAAACGAGTAAAATTTTACTTCCAAAAACGTCATGCTCAATTTTCTACAACTTTGTCAATTATCAATATTTTTGGCTGAAAGTTTAACAACATCATAATCAATATTTGTGACCAAAATTTCATGTTGATAAAATGTATAATCTTGAAGTTATGATAATATACTTGAAAATAGTCATTTTCAGACATACCAGTTTCTAAAATCTTAATTTTTGTGAAAAATTAAGGAAGCATGATAAAAACTTCACCACAGCCTAAGAAATTATATAAAATAATGTGGACGAACTTTGAACTGTTTCCATTCAGTGGTTTGAAACACAGCTGGCGTCAAAGATGACGCACCAACATGATTATTTCCCTTTTTCACCCGGTATTGACCATGCTGAAAGCATCGGTGCAAAAAAAAAGCCGACGTGAATTCATCTTATTATCAATACTCTATACGTAGTTTTCACAAACCAATTCATAACGTATACCGTATTTATCAGTCAGCCTGAGATAATTTATAGAACTTCATACATTTGGTCGATGGTCGTAAAAAATAGTTTCTATTTTGCCGATAAGTGCAATTTGCCCTTTAGATTACATTCAGCCAACTGTGAACCGATTATCCTTCATGCTTAAAAACCTGCAAAAATATCACAGATGTATGGATAAAATTACAGTTTAACTCTCAAATTTATTATAACTAATACTGTTCATGTTTGATTTGAGCTCGTGACTTTGGCGTAAAGAGTTAACCATAACTCGTAGATCGTTTTTTTTTAGTAAAGCTATGAATCTTCAATGGACCGCTTAGTTTGTGATACAACGATCGAGAACTTCTTAGTTTCTCTACTTTACAGTAACAAAACACCTTACCTTACTTAGTTTACCGTCGGCTGTACACAGAACATGTTTTTATTTGTTTCTCCAGCCTTGCAGTCTGCGAAGGATGCACAGGTCGCTTCTACTTGATCTATCGGTCTTGTTCGTTGCACGCATCTTCTTCTTGTACCCATGGGTTTGATTTCTAGAATCATTTTAACTGGGTTGTCGTCTGACATTCCTACGGCCCGTTGTACACGATTGATTTTAGCGATGTGAACGATTCCAAGTAGCACACTACGATGGAAAAAAGTTGTAGTAACTTGATTGTGACTTACCAAGTCATATATAGGTTATCTCAACCGATTGGCAACAAATGTGTTACTAGGGATGGGAAGTTCTTCCAGCAACTGATGCAATTCGTGCTTTATATACCTCCTCTTCGTTTCGTCTTTCATCTGTACTCCACCGTAGATCCTACGAAGCACCATCCGTTCAAATACACCATGCGTTGGTCTACCTCAACCATGGTCCATGTTTCATGGCCGTAGAGAACTACCGGTTCAATTAATGTCCTGTAGATGGTCAACTTAGTAGTTTGGCGAACTTTGTTCGATCTTAGCGTCATTCGGAGTCCAAAGTCATAATGTGCCCGTGTATCTCTCTGCTGGTGTCATTATCAGCGGTCGCCAATGAGCCCAGATACACAAGTTCATCTACCGCCTCGATTTCATCACCGTCGATCTAAACTCGAGAACCTCTACGACATCTGGAAGAAGCATGCTCTAATTTTACCCTTCAACATCTAGATGTCAGATCAGAATCTGACTACTTTCAACCAAAGTAACTACTCTCTCAATAATAACTCCTCGCAAAACGCTCCTATGGAAGCATATTACATCATAAAACCGTAAGATAACCATCACACAAATTTCCCAAAAACCGATTAAAAGCGCAGCTTGAAAACTGCACTCATCAAAAAGCATCTCTCGCACCTCGCGTTAAAAGGCCTGATCGTGTTGCTGGCTGTTTGATGCACCCCGATGCAGTGGAAAAACAATCAATGATGGCGTCTCGGCACGCCACACTCGTTAACACCAGTTAAAATCACACCCGGCTCGCCATTAAGTGACGGACGAACCACCGTTCCGCTGTTTTCCCCGCGATTTTCCTTCCATTCACTTTTGAGCCGAAAATAATTTCCAGTCATCATGAATAATAATTGCTCGCTTAATTTGAAAACACAATTTCAATTTGTTCGAGCCCCGTTAAGAGCGTAAAAATAAAGTTAAGTGTATCGAATCGATGGTTCCCTCTTTTCTTTTATTCGGATGATTTGCTGGGTTTGGGTTTCGTCGATCTTCGGTGCCGAAAGATATAAGAAGCCGTAGCAGCCGCCAGGCCCCGCGGAGAAAGGATGGCACAAGGAAAGTACATACACAAGAGGAGACAATTTCTGCTTCCATCAGACGACCAAAAACGACAGCAGCGGGTGAAAGACACGATCGATGGGCGAGGGGGGAGGGGGGCAAGGCGGCAAGGAGCAGGGAGCGATGAAGCTTAAAAATTATTGATAAAATGTGTTTGAAATTTTAATGCACTTTCAAGTGGGAAAGTGTGTGTGCATGGGACCCGGGAGTGTATTTCGGCAGCCAACAAATTGCTTTCCGCTGTTATTGCCTGTTGCCTGTTGGTTCGCTGCTGCTATTGCAGAGTTATAATAAGTACGTTTTATAGCGCACTCTTTTTTTTCCGAAGATTTAACAAGCCATTGTGTTTGGCATTCGTGTGCTCCGGTTTGATTCTTTTTCTTGGGTTTTGGGAAGACCATATTTGTGTGCGGAATGCGCTGGCTGTTTGGGGACCACCAAAGACGCCGTTTTGGCAGCCTGAGTGAGATTTTCACTTTTTATTGCACTTTGAGCTGCGGTGCTTTGAGTGGTGTTGATGGGCTCAAGTGGTGGAAGATGTGTGCTTGTTTGTTTAATTATTACTTTAACTCAGATGTTCGGGAAATAAATGTGAAGTGATCGATTTTCTCCATCTGCAATAGGTAGCAGTGGAACTTTTACAACAATCATATGATGATAAGGGAATCACGTGGTTAGAAAGTATATGATTTTTTTTCCAGCAGAATGTTTTGATGATTTCTGGGGAGCTAATATGAAAGAAGTAGGAACTTCAACTTAAAATTGACAAGTAAATCTTCAGAATATAAAATCTAATCGATTGCCTGGTATTCCGCATTCTTGGCCCTTTGTGGTAGAGGCACAGAGAACAGACATCCAAGCTGAAGTGCCCTCCGTGTGTAAATTTTTGTAACTACCATTTTAAAATTATAGCTCGTTTCCGTTAGTTTTGGTGAATCGTATGTTGATGGCGCCACTTGCCCGCCTCGAGATTCGATCGGCTGTCAATTTTAGTTTGGTGAAACCTAGACTAGGCAGCGTTGTTTTTCCAACGGTTTGCTTTTAAATATTTACACAGTAAATTGGGGTAAAAATGTTCGAGCCTGGATGTCTGTTCTCTGTGGTAGAGGGTTATCGATTTCTTTTATTCTTGGTTTTAGCCCATTTTGCTGAATAACTCAATATCTAGACATCATAAATAGCACTCAAAGGATTTTGGACGTGTAATGTGATATAATCATAACTACAAGAAATCATCGATATAGGTTAGCAATCAAACGAGTTATTCAGAAAATGATGTTGATGATGAGATACTACCGTCTTTTATAGCAAGGAAGCTCCATTTAGAACGCAGGAACAAAGCAGCGAATCTCCTCCCTGAAACAAGATCACACAAGCAGCAATAGAATTGAGTCCTCGATTCACAGACTTTTATGGTAGTCAAAGACCCCTCCCTTCTTTGAAAAGGGGCGCTCCCATACAAATAAAACATTCATTTCTACATAACTCGAGAACTAATCAAGCAAAAGAAACCTAATTTAGCATGTGTGAGGTTTTAACCGTTGTGTGGCCGAATGGGTACCCGGGTACCTTTTCGGATTTCAATTCACGATATTTAAATGGTTTTTCATTGTACAAGATTTAAACTCAGTTAGATCCAAGAAAATGACGGTCAAAATCGATTGTACAATTTTCCGGAATTTTTCAGCAAGCAGGGGTGAAATAAGGGGCTCTTACATTTTTTAACTACGTAGATGGCCGGATGGGTACCCGGGTACCCACGAAACTGAAATGCTTATATCTCAGGTGATTTTAGGCCGATTTGAACAATTTTGAAATCAATTGATTCAAAATTTATTCTTCTATCAAGCTGTTATCGAAATGGATCGATCCGGTCATTCTGATTTCCGGAAAATCCGGATTTCCATGGACATGTCTTGATTTGATGAACTGATCGTGGAATTCGGTAAATAATCAGCAATGCTGGTATCAAACTTCATGAAATTTCATCAGCAGGTTGGATTTAACTATCTTCGGTCCATCAGACGTGTGAACATCCTAGTGGCCATTGCGGAACAGGTTCCCCGCGGGGCCATGGGTGGTCATAAATAATTTTCCATGGAACCCCAACAATATGGGTATCAAACTTCTTGAAATTTCATCAGCAGGTTGATTTTGATTGTCCTGGGTCCATCAGACGTGTAAACATCCTAGTGGCCATTGCGGAACAGGTTCCCCGCGGGGCCATGGGTGGTCATAATCATTTTTTCATGGAGCCCCAACAATATGGGTATCAAACTTCTATAAATTTCATCAGCAAGTTGAATTTACCTTGTGTCCATCAGACGTGTAATCATGGTTTGTGGTCATTCCGGAACTGGTTCCCCGTCGGCCATGGAAAAAAATTTCAATGAAATCCCAGCAATATGGGTATCAAACTTCTGGAAATTGTCTCAGTAGTGAGTTTCTCATATATTTGATATATATGATTGGATGGATGGATAATATAGTTGATATATTTGATATATTTGATGGATCATATATTTGATATATTTGATGGACACAAGGTAAATTCAACTTGCTGATGAAATTTTAAGAAGTTTGAAACCCATATTGTTGAGGTTCCATGAAAAAAATGATTATGACCACCCATGGCCCCGCGGGGAACCTGTTTCGCAATGGCCTACTAGAATGTTTACACGTCTGATGGACCCAGGATAATAAAGATCAACCTTCTGATGAAATTTCAAGAAGTTTGATACCCATATTGTTGGGGTTCCATGGAAAATTATTTATGACCACCCATGGCCCTACGGAGAACCTGTTCCGCAATGGCCACTAGGATGTTTACATCGTCTGATGGAATCAGGACAATAAAAATCAACCTGCTGATGAAATTTCAAAAGTTTGATACCCATATTGTTGGGGTTCCATGATAAAATGATTATGACCACCCATGGCCCCGCGGGGAACCTGTTTCCGCAATGGCCACTAGAATGTTTACACGTCTGATGGACCCAGGACAATAAAGATCAACCTTCTGATGAAATTTCAAGAAGTTTGATACCCATATTGTTGGGGTTCCATGATAAAATGATTATGACCACCCATGGCCCCGCGGGGAACCTGTTCCGCAATGGCCACTAGGATGTTTACACGTCTGATGGACCCAGGACAATAAAGATCAACCTTCTGATGAAATTTCAAGAAGTTTGATACCCATATTGTTGGGGTTCCATGGAAAATTGTTTTTGACCACCCATGGCCCCGCGGGGAACCTGTTCCGCAATGGCCTCTCGGATGTTTACACGTCTGATGGACCGATAGTAAAATTCAACCTGATGATGAAATTTGAAGAAGTTTGATACCCATATTGCTGATTATTTACCGAAATTCACTATCAGTATTATCGTATAAAGACATGTCCTTGAAAATCCGGGTTTCCCGGAAACCAGAATGACCAGATCGATCCATTTCGATAACAGCTCGATAGAAAAGGAAATTTTGATTCGATGGAGCCCAGAACTGTTCAAATCGGCCTAAAGTGACCTGAGATATAGGCATTTCAGTTTCGTGGGTACCCGGGTACCCATCCGGCCATCGACGGGTGTTTTTTTTTTTCGGTCACACAACGGTTAAAGGCAAGAAAGGTTTCTTTGATGGTTTCAGAATCCTCCCCTTCCCGAAAAAGGGGGCTCCCATACAAATAAAATACAATATTCTGTATAACTCAAAAACTAATCAAGAAAATGGAACCAAATTTAGCATATGGAGGTTTTTAAAGAAAATAAATGTTTCTATGGTGATTTGAGACTCTTGCGCCTTCTGAAAGGGAGGGGGGGGGGGTCTCTCATACAAATGAAACACAAATTTCTGCATAACTCGAGAACTAATAAAGCAAATGGAATCAAATTTGGCATGCGGATTTTTTTGAAGAAGAGACATATTCCTAAATGGAACCAAATTTGACAGATGAAAGTTTATGAAGGAGAGAAATATTTCTATGGTGGTTTGAGACCCGTCTGCCCTCTGGAGTGAAAATATGTATGTACCGATCGGAGTGAAAATTTGTATGCAGGAATTTTTGGGGCTTGAGAAGGTTCTTATGATTGTTTGAGAACGCTTCCCCCTTCTGGACGGGGAGAGGGCTCCCATACAAATGAAACACAAATTTCTGCATAACTCGAGAACTAATCAAGCAAATGGAACCAAAATTGGTATGCGGGGTTTTTTGAATGCAAGAAATGTTTCTATGGTGATTTCAAACACAAATTTCAACCAAACCTGAGAATTATCAAGGTCCCTAAGCCACAAACTGTGTATTGTCTGGGTAATAAGAATGTTCTAATAGAAGTTTGAACCCCTTCTTAGTCAAAAAAGAACTCATTCAAAAAAAAATTAAAGCGTCAGTTCTATGAAATGTTCAACCATTTAGTTGAAGGCGTAGCAACGCTCGCACCGGAATCAGCTCGTATCAAATAAATCTATATGTGATCATTTAATTTCTTATCTGAAATTAAGAAAATTTTGCTGAACATAGCATTGATAGGGTTGTATATTGATCAATTGTTTATTGTAAATATCAGGACCGATTAATGCACACATAACAAAAAAGCGCATTTAAAAATGGATGGTAAAAATGAACAGAATTAGATATTTTAACAAATCAAGTTGCATTTTATTCACTAGAAAACATAAAACTCCACAAAAATACTTTAAGGTCTTTTTACACGGTTTGTTTTCGGCGATAACTCCAGAACGGAACAACTTATCGACCTAATTCGAAATACATTTTTTGTTTTGGGTAAAAAGCAATCATTTGGCAGTTGTTCAAAAAAAAAATCCCAATTTTTGGTGTAATTTTGTGTAATTAAATTTTAAAAACTGTATGTTTAAACATGTGAATTTATCAACTCTATTTAGTTTTTTTCTCCGTGGTTTGATAGTAAAAGTGGAACGTATCCCCCGTGTAAAAAAGACCTTTGTGTACTTCTACTCTCTGCTGGGACTTTGGCCACAAGTCAAAAAAAAAAGAATGTTTTAGGTATATACTTCAGTTTCTTGGTCGTCTTTTTGGTCAAATAATCCGTCGTTTTGGCTACGAAATTATTTGAATACTCTCCTCTTTAAATTGGCCCAAAACTTCACGGTTGGGCATGCTTGGGCACTACTGGAATGCCCAACCGCTTCATTTCCTCCAACGTCCGCTTCGATTAGTAGGCTGACGCTAGATCCGGCCAAAACATAACGTCGTCATCCGAGTGGTACTTTATAATGAAAAGGCTATAACTTCTGGTAGTGACTTCGTACTGTAGATCTCGCCGTTCACTCTTAGCTCTGCCAAAAAAGAGGAGATGTGACATCCCCTTTTCTCGGATTGTGAGGCACAGCAACACCTGCTTTGGGAACTTCGTGTGCGCTATGTACTTCAAATTGCTTCTAATTTATTTTTTCGGGGAAGTGAAGTAGCCTTTGCCATGACAGTCGTTGCCGTCCAACCGTACGTCTCGTCGTTCAAAACGACCACCACATTCTGCATCGCCGGGAAGATCCCTTTGAAAATCGAGTTGACTATCTTATTCAGCCGCTGCCGCTGCATCATTGCCTGCAGCTCCGAAACCAGTGGACGCGACTTCCGCTTCCTGACATGTATGTTCAATTGTTCATGTTCGCCAGGTACTTTTTCACTGTTTGGCCGGTTGAACCGACCTCCCGGCCAAGCGAACGCAGCAATGTAGCCACTTTTCCTTCGGTCTGTGTTCGACTGATAGAGCTGTCAAATTTTGTTTGCTGACTCGTGGGTTACTATGATTGATGCTGCATGGGTAGTTTCGTCAGTGCAGGTGAAGGTAAACCCATGTCCCTGCCCTTCGGTTCAGAAAGGGGTATGGGCGCGTTCTGTCGAGTCGGTCGCGGCAGATTTCATGTGTAAATCGGTTGCCCCATCAACGTTCAAAAGTGCCTGAACCAAATGGACAGCTTGTAATGATCACTTGAAGATGCGATGGGGGATCATTGCCCTGTTATTCACAAATGAAGCACGTTGTAAAACGTTTCTTGTATTCTATAACCAAACATGATGGAATTGAGTAAACGAGCGAAAGCTCAACATGAATGATCTCTCATATGCATCCGTCGAACCATTCTGAACGGCCGTTGTGAGAATATCACCATGAAAATCTCACATGCGCATAACGTGTTACCAATCACTAATCCCTTTTCCTTTCTATTCTCTTCCCTATCCTATGACCACGAGCAATATCATATCGTCATCCTAAAGTCAACTCTTCAAATGCAGTAACATCGAGACAACACAGACCAATAAAGAACGGTATAAACCCTAACCAATTTTACTTCCAGACAAATTTTCTAACACAAGGTAAGCAATCAAATGACAATTACAAAATATACTGAATATCATCATATCGACATAATATATAACGGGAAAAGGGAGGGACCATCAGGGCACCCAAGTGAAACGATTTGGATAGGAAGCATAGGACTGCCTCCTAACTATTGTTAACATTTCGTGGAACGAGGGCGGGCTCTTCGAGCCCATCTATTGGGTTTATTCTGTCAATCGAGGGCTCGACTCTAATGCTGTATGTGCGAAATTGATTTTGGAAGGAGATTCTCTTCCCTATATTCGCGGGTTTCGCGTAAGTGTCTCTGCTTACGGGCCCGCCCAAACGTTTTTCACCCTTTATCCAGGAGCTTGGAGATCACAAACAACAATAGAATCCTGATCAAATCGTTTTTCAGATTATTCCACTGCTATGGAAAGTTACCTTGCTACAATAGATGGTAGTATCTCATCATCATCATCATGCAGGTGAAGGTAAACCCATGAAAAATCAGCAATTTCGGTCCATTTTTTTTATATGCAAACGTTAGTTTGATAAAAAGCCAAAGTAGGCGTAAGCAACTAAATTGTTTGCAATCTTTCATGCATTACGCAAGAGTCAGGCGTTAATTGGCTTAAATTTACATTAAATATCCCATTAGTTTCTGCCAAATTTAGCATTCCCTTTATGTGCATTAGATAGCGCAGAAAATTGAATGTTTCTTTTTATCTGTGTATCATCTACAAGTTCGGGAAACACACAGCCGACTTAAAATTGGATTGGAAAAAAGTCAACCTCATTCTTCGGATCAAAGCGATGTCGATTCGTAATTTGACCAAAGAGGTTGGTTTCTCCATCGGAATGGTGCAAAGAATCATGAAGTGTAACAAAGCGTAAAGACTTAAAAGAAACAGACAATAGCAAACACAGAAAATGAGCAAAAATCCAAGACAAAACCAAAGCCAGACAGTTATACAGCCGACATTTGCAACGACCGTCTGTCTGCGTTTGAATCGATGATGAAACACATGTGAAAGAAAACTTCAGAACGCTTCCAGGACCGTAAGGTAGCACCAAAATTATCGACAAAGATATGAGCACCCCCGAAAAGCTGTTCGAGTTGGAAAAATTTCGCCGCAAGGTTTTCGTATGCTAGCCAATGTGTTCCTGTGGCTCCAGGTTATCGATTTTCCACATTAAAGGTACGATCAATCCTGAAGTTTCGATCTACCAATTAATTCCTTGTTTACAAGCCACTTGAATTTGATGTGTCAGTGTATTTCTTAACTATAGAAAAATCAGAATATCGTCAGTGATTAAATTCTTTATTTTGGCAGGATTATCGGCTACTGAGATCCATGCAAACACGGTGAAAACATTATAGGAGTCATCTCCTTCATGTCCAACCGTTAACCGATGGGTTTTGGAGTTTAAGCGTGAGCGTGCAGTTGTTGAAAACGATCCACGCTCAGGACTTCCAAAGGGTGCATAAATACCAGCAATTATAGCAAAATAACAGCATATGGTTTTGAAAGATCATCGATCGACTGTGGATGTGATAGTTGACACCATAGGCATCTCACATGAGACAACATGGCATATTTTGGCTGAAGTTTTGGGTTTCAAAAAACTGTGTACACAATAGGTGCCGCATTTGCTAACACTGCAACAAAAACACGTTTGAATGCGACTTTCTGAGCTTCATTTGGAACCATTCCGGAGTGGTGTGAATTGGTCACTTCGGATCCATAACGTCCAGAAATCAGCCAAGAAGGTGTGAATTTTTTGGAGATGCAAAAGCAAAAGAAAATCAATGAATTCGAGTACAATTTGTTGCAGCATTCACCATAGTCACCAGATTTAGCTCCCTCTGACTTATGACTTCGTGCGCTTCCTTTTTCATCAAAGGAAGAGATTAAAGCCGTGATAGAGGAGTATTTTGCAGGCCTTCCAGAAAGTTACTTCCGTGATGGGAAAACAAAATTGGAAGATCTATGGATCAAGTATATTGACTCTTTGGAACTACAGGGTGCGGCAGAAAATAATGCGAAAAATCCCAAATCCCATTTTTAACTAATTCAAGCAATAATATCAACATTTTTGAGTGCAGTTATCTTTATAAAGATTTTCAAACAAATTTATTCAATGTGTCCTCCATTTTTATTAATAACATCCTTGAGCCGACGCCGGAAGCCAGAGCATGCCTTTCGGACGTAGTCCTCCGACATTGACTGTCATGTGCGTGTTATGGTTGACTTCAGGATTTTCTCACTAGGGTGTGATGTTTTGCAGGCTCGTGCTTCAACATGTGCTCAAATCGGAAAATCCAACGGATTAAGATCTGGACTGCTAGGGGGCCACAAATTCTTCGGACAAAACTTCATGTTATCGTTCAACCTCCATCCTGCTGTAGGACAACGTTCTGGTCCGCGGAGAAGTTGGCCTTCACCCAGGGAAGCACTTGGTCCTTTAAAACACCGATATACACTTCGGTATTGATTTTAACTCCAGCATCAATGAAAACAGGCGGCATTTTCAAACCGTTGGACGCCACCATGCCAACATCATGGCACCAGCCGGATGTTTGGTTTGAAATTTGCGCAGCTTCAACGCTGAAAAGTTTTTTGTTGGACAATGGGATTATCATGTTTTCCTTCTTCAACAAGGAAAGCAATCTCTTGGAACGAGTTACTCGTAGTTCCTTGACCCGGTCCGTAATCAAGTGGCGTTTCACTCTGGCTCTGGAAGATGCATGCAGATCTTCTTTGATAATTCTCCGCATGGATTTCTCCAAAATTTTGGCTGCTTTCGCAAGTTTTCTTATGGAACGCACCGGGTTGCGAGCAATTTTTGCACGGACCGATTTGATCACGTTCGACGTGCGTGCAAAGCATGGACGTCTGCTTCCCGGCTTCCGCTGCTTGGGACCATTCTGCAGGGACTTTTTTATGCGATAAACTGTTGTCAAATGACTCCCTACCACGTTGGCAATCTCTTCTTCTGGGCGAGCCACAAACTGCTGATCACTTTTTTCGCGAACATTTTGACGGATTTGAAATAAATCTAATAGAATGTTTGGATATAGCACATGAAAGTAAACATAAACAAATACACTTTAGACAGAAATTAGTCACTAGCTACACGAATTAACCCAAAACTCAAGTTTGTACATTTTCGCATTATTTTCTGCCGCACCCTGTATACTGAGCAATAAAAGTGATTTCCCCATAAAAAAAAAATCATTTCCGCTTTCAAAACTTTTTGACTAACCTAGTACTATACCATCAATATGCATTATACATCACGAATATCCAACGTGGTATGGGCTTGCATTGTAGCTGCAACATTTCCGACTGAGTTTTAAGGCGTCACTGGGGGAGCAAATATGGATTCTGTTTTTAAATCTTCCTAGACCTTCATTATTACCATTACCATTATTCCAGAAAAGCTGAAAAGCAACTTACTTAGTTGTTTAGAGCCCCGTTTCATTCCATTCTCAGTAAACTTGAGTGATTGAAAATTTTGCGATCGATTCGACATTAATTGTGTTGATTACCATACAAATTTATAGAATTCTCCGAACCATGCAACGTCATGCATAAGTGCCTAGAACTTTTTGTCGGAGCTCGACCGCTCTCGCTTTGAAGTCCTGTTGCTCAAATTGTGTGTTTTCTCACCGGCGAAATTCGACACCAAGTTTCATTATGCGAAATCTAGCCGCCTCAAAATCATAACGCAGATCGGACCACCGTGATAAGCCGCGGTCCTGCCCGACAAAGGTCCGTGATTAATTAAGGTACGACTAATTTTGCAAATTTTTAAAGAATCACACATTACCCCCTCGTTTGGAGTGAGTCATTCGCGGTGCTCTGCGGTGCTAAGATCCTTGATGGTTACAGCCGATAGGACGAAGCTTGTTATGTGGAAATGATAATTTTAACTTTGCATCTTTTCGGTAGAACTTTCAAATGACAAACATTTCCATTCGCTCAAGGATTGAAATCAAAGACCCGAAGCCGCCCGGAGATCAGGTTGGTCACTTTATTACAAATGTAGAAACAATTAAAACCGTGGTGATATATCTGCACAAGAGGCGGCTTCTGGTGGCCGTTCCACGAAAGGGACACGTCCCAGCCCTATGAGCAAGCCTCCTCTCCGGGGGGTAATAAAGAAATGGAAAATAATTTTAATGAAGCGACATATATCTTATTACGTTGTTGACGAAAGGCCTTCTCTTTTTTATTTTTCTGCCAGCACGTGAGATTTTACGCGTTTTCGTCTTGTAAATTTGACCCATGCGTGGTTGTTATTCCGTTTATTCCCTCGGTGTTTAAGATCCATCTCTCGGAATGACGGACAAGGCGGGTTGCGGTGTCCAGCAGCAGCAGCAGCCACGGCGGCGGCGGTGAGCTGCTTGGCGGCATCATTGGTAGATTGCGCGGAATGGATGGGTTTGCCTCGACAAGCACGGAGATAGGTGGTCGATGATAACCTTTTGTGGGTTTTTTTCGAGAAAATTATGCCCGAAATCTTTCAGTGCCGCCGACGACTGCGAGGACTAGGGGTTTTACTCTTGATGGGTCTGGAAGTGGTGGCCACTTAATTAGTAATTATTCCGATTTAATGCAAAGTAGCGGTTAGGTCTGGTGAGCGTAATTTAATAGTCGATGGAGAAATTTTTTGTTGCTCCCGCTTAAGGTAATTGCAAATTGATTGGAAACGCTGCTATTTATTTGGAAATGGAAAACTGTGGACCGCCATCAGATGATTGTTACGAAAATGAATCAAAACTGGTGAAACAAAATTTCATTTAGATTATGAACCCGAACAGTGTAAACGAAACTCTTGTCGATATACCATCGAAATTCATGATTCGACCGGGACAACAAATGTTGACCCGATATCTCAAACCCGACCCAAATTTTACCTGACATCTTACCATCCGACGTAGATCTGACATTGTGCTGGTGTGTAAGCTAGGGTATTTTCTAAATAGTTACGTGATTTGCACTAATGAACTGAATTGCTAGTAAAGCAGTTTATTCGTTCCGTTCTACCAGAAATCTTTAAAAATTGAACCACTTAGTCGAGCTACTTTTATTTGCACTCAAACTTCGAAAGCAGACATCATTTTACGGTTATTATTTCTAGAATCCCCAAATAAATTTAACACATTATTGAGTTTCACAAAAACTTTTCATGATTCTGTTTTCATCCTCTTCCCGGAAGGAAAGCGAACGCGTATTGTTCTCCAATCTTGTTAATAGTGGTTTTCACAGCCGTATGGTGGACACCTAATCGCTTGTCCGAATAGTTAATTTTAGGACCCTGCTCACGGAGCCAGATTTCCACAACTCGCGTTTTAATTAATAAATAGTAAATTTCAAACAAACAAACGAGTCCTGGTTTGATTTTTGAGTACCTGTGCCATCTAGTAGGTATAAATTTCAACCAGTTTAATTTCATGGTCTCCTAGTAAATTTTCATAAACAACTGTCATTTGAACTCAAAGCTCGAACATGCTACAAAATGTTGAATAGTGATATTGTGAAAGTTTACTTAAACTCTAATCGCAAGAAGCAGCAAGTAGTGTAGCTTCTGATAGCGAGAGGTGAAGTCTGTAAAAGCACATGTTTAGAGTGAAATTGGGCAAAATGTGCCATTTCTCGACCCCGGCACATCATGGAACCAACACCATTCGTTTTCTCAGAGTTTTTCACATAAGATATGTTGCATTTCTAATCTCTAATCTCACCCTAATGCAGCCTTTTCATGAAAGCATCCTGGAAAATGATGGTTTCTTGAATACATCATTTTTCTTGTCATCGGCCAAGCCAACTGCGTAGTATGTGCCGCAGAGAGGATTCCAAGAAATAGAGCGATTCCAGAAAGATCTAAAATCGCTCTACTACTTTGAATTATGGGAAGAAAGAAAGCGTTTACCTCCCGTACCGAACGCTTCCATGTAAAGTTAAACAGTGTGATAATTTGTACTCTATCGTTGAGAGCATAGATGCTAGAAAGATCAGTTTATGCTCCTTTTATCTGTGGGTGAACTTTTGGCATTTGAACCAAAAGCCTCGTTCATGTCCTTGGGTACGAAAGTGACCCCTTTGGCTTCGTACCACTTCAGGACAGCATTTGAAGAGTAGCCAGAAGCTAGATCTGGCCAAAAGATCGTTGGGCCCTCGTGTTTACACGAACGGTGAACATCAAACTTGTGCTGGGTAGTGAAGAACAGTAGCCGAGGAAGCTACGGGAAGTCCGCCTTGACGTAAGTCTCATCATCCATGATGAGACAATGAGGCTTCGTCTGCATCTGGGTGTACAGTTTCCAGGCCCGTGACTTTGCTGATCGTCACGATTTAGAACCTTCTGCATTTTGTACACATGCATTCCATCCCGGTCTTTGGCTCTCTGAACGAGAGACTTGGACAGATTCAACTTTTTGTCCATTCCTGACCGAAGCATTGGGATTCCGCTGATCACTAATAGAACATCCACTGCTCAGAGTTTTGTAGCAACATTTGTTCACACGACTCACCGTTGACTGCACGATTCAGAGTTGTTTTCCCATGTCCCGATGAGATAGTTGAGGATTTTCCAGGTGCTCGCACAAAATCAAGTCACGACGTTCTTCTCCCGATTCTACTCTCCCGGTTATCTTCTTCCGCTAATCTGCTTTCGTTTCTCAACTACTGGTTCGCTTATTCTGTGTCTCTCCTGCAGTTTTCTTCAGTTACTTCAATTCTTTTGTTTCTTTCCTTCCACTTCTTATCTTCCGCATTTATATTTCTGCTTCTTTTCTTCTGCTTCCCTTTTCCATTTATTTTCTTCCACTTCTCTTCTTCCACTTTTCTTGTTCAACCTCTTTTCTTCCGCTTCTCTTTGGGTTCACTTCTTCCGGTTTTCCATTTCTCTTTTCCCGCTTCTCTTCTTTTTTTTCTTTTCTTCCATTTATTTCATCCGTTTCTCTTGTTACACCTCTCTTCTTCCGCTTATTTTCTTCCGTTTCTCTCATTTTTCTCAATCATTCAATCATTTTCACTGTATTTTCATGTTCCAACTTTCCAACTTCTTCGTCTTCTTGATTCAATTTTGTTTACACTTTCAGTCCTATTTACATTCACCTTTTCTCGTTTACTGGATTCTCTGAATTATCTTCTCTTTTTCAACTTCATCGTTTGTCTTATCAGCTATCGGTTGTTTATCTTTTTCATATGGTTCTTGACGCCTTCCTTTATATGCACCCTCCTAATAATATGCATTGGTTCGCTTTCATTAAATTGTTTTTTTTTCATTCATTTCTTCTCTTCTACGCCGAATTTTCTCCATTATTTTACGTCTCCTTCGTTTGCTGTATTCTCCAAAGCCTTCATTCTTCCCAGAGAATTAACTGCCTTCATTATCAGCTGCCGTTTATTTATTCCCTTCGTCTCTTTCATAATCTTTGCTTTCATATCTTCAACTTCATTTGAATTTCCTGCGATCCCCGCATTTTCTATTGCATCTGGATCAACGTTTGTTTTACATCCGATATTTTTTGTTACAACTTCTCTTTCTCCGCTTCCCACTTTTCTGCTCTTTCTTCTCTTCACAAGCTTTGATTCACATTGAACTTCACAGCAGGAACTTCAGCCTTTGCGTTTCCTTGTCTATTCTTTAAATAACGCCGCGTTCAGGTTGGTTAGATCGATATCGTACTTTGTGCTAGCTGCTTCCAACTTTCCACAACAATCACATACTGGTGGAGTTGAATTCTTCAATAGAAACTCGTCTGTAAACAATGTTTGGTCAATGCGTAGGCGAATAAGTACTCGCAGGTCAGAAGAATTGGTTTGATTGAACCAACTCATTTGCGTCCAACCTTCTTCCCACTGTTGAGGGATAGCACTGTCAAGTGGTGGACTATTCCTCGCTTCACCGGTGAGACGAGATCGGCTTCCTCGTTGCCACGGATACCGGCGTGACCAGGGATCCAACAATGGTGTACTGTACGGTTTCGGAGTAGGTTCTCTATTTCCTAAATCCAGGCATGCTGTGATTTGCCATAAGGCCATCTCTATGACCATAAGGCAGCTTCTGGTCGAGTCAGACAATATGATTAAATCGTTTGATGCACTTGTACTAAGTGCCGATGGGATCGCAAAGGCCTCTGCTCAGAAAACGCAACAATATGATGGAAGACCTATTGAGGCCACTGAACACGCCTGCTCCTACATTATTGTTACACTTGGATCCGTCAGTGTAGACTTCTGTGGTACGATTGAACCTGGTTGCCAGTAATTCCTGTACAATGAGACGCACGGGTCCGTACAGCGATGTTTGGCATTTGTACGCCAACAATCTCCATGAGCCGATTAGATGCTCGTTGTACTACCTTACCAATCAGACCAAAGCCGGTTTGGTCTCTGCTGTACACAGAAGCTGTCTGCATTGTAATCGGTCTATGGCTGTACCTCGCCAGCCTTGCTTTCTGCGGTGAGTCCGCAGGTCACCTTCTACTTGATCGATCCACCTTGCTCGTTGCGCACCTCGTCTTCTTGTACCCGTCGGTTTGTTTTCGAGAACCAGCGAATTGCATCAGTTGCTGGGAGGTTCTCCCAGCAACTGATGCAATTCGCGGTTCATTTGCCTCCTCCACGTTCCGCCTTCCATCTGCACTCCACCGTTGATCATCCACAGTCCCTCCCATTCAAATACACCAAGGGCACGTTGGTCCTCCACTAGCAATGTCGATGTTTCGTAGCCGTAGAGAACTACCGGTCTAATTAATGTCTTGTAGATGGTCAGCTTTGTAGTTCGTCGAACTTTGTTCAATCTAAGCGTCCTTCGGAGTTCAAAGTAGACACGATTGCCTGCCATAATGTGCTTTTGTATCTCTCTGCTGGTTATCGTTATCGGCGGTCACCAATGAGCCCAGACACACGAATTCGTCTACTACCTCGATTTCATCGTCGATCTGAACTCGTGGTAGAAGGCTAACATTCTCTTCCCTTCATGTATTTTGTTTTCAACGCATTAATTACTAGCCCAATCCTATCAGCTTCAGCCTTAAGTCGGATGTACGTTTCCGCCATCCGTCTCGAAGCTACGTGCTACAAAATCACAAAGTTACTTATTACAATATCAACGGCATTCATCACTCGATCCACCGTTGCTTTGACCATCCGCGTCAGTTTTTTCAGGAAATCCATATTCGTGCATAATCTGCCATAGCTGATCTCGATCGATTTTAACATAAGCTGATTTTAATTCTATGAAAAGTTGGTGTGTGCGCACGTTATATTCGCGACATTTCTGCAGCACTTGCCATTGTACTACAGGAATGTCAACATTTCCATGGTCCTTCTCCATCCATTATTGATATTGTTCTTTCCTTGTATTCTCCCATACGCGGGGTAACGATCTGTGATGATGTTGTTTTGAGAAGGAAATAATTTCTCATCACCATGAGGCTCTAGGAGTAGACAGCATTTTTTTTTGCTAGAACAAAGTTGTGAAAAGAAAGTATTGATAGTTCCGTTAGCTCACGGCAGGCTGTGAAAATTGAAGGCAGGAAGGAAATAACAATATCAAGTGTAGAAAGACCGTTGTTCAGGATCAGGAGGCAACAATGGTTTCACACTGGACTTGACGTTCGTACCTGCCGGTAGTGAAGGACCGCCGGGAGTGAAGGACCAAAAATGTTCAGGATCAGAAGGAAAAAAGGAATTTTCACACTGGGGTTGACGTTTTTATTAGGAGGATTAATTGAAAATACATCCGAATATAACAACGGTTGTTGGGGTAATGAAAGTTTTTTTCACTTTGTTGGGTTCCATGGGTTACTTGATCTCAACATCCTCCAGGGTAGCAACGGAACTGGATTGTAACAGGATTATCTTCGTGGTTGGTCTTATTTAGGTAGTTCTTGAAGTTCGTATTTTAACTGTTCGAACCTTGCCGTCAGGACCGTGGATAACCTTCTCTACGATTCCCTTGGGCCAGCATCCACGATGCAAATTCTCGTCGATAATCATTACCAAATCACCTACTCTATACTCGTAATAATTTCGGTTGTCTTGCCATTTCGTTCGTTTGATTAGTTCTGGTCGATAAGCTGAAACCCATTTCCGCCAGAATCGGTCAGCATTGGCTTGTGCATGCTTGTAGGCAGCTCTACAGTCAAAGTTGCTGTCGTCGAATTCGTGATCGTACTGCATATGATTATTTCTTCCAAGTAGTAACATATTTGGTGTAATAGGTTCAGGATCATGGGGATCTTCTGGGACTTGTGTCAATGGTCGATTGTTGATAACATTCATTACTTCGCATAAGGTTGTTCTGAGAACTAAATCCGTGGGATGTCTTTCCTTCAACATTGCACGCAGACCTGATTCAACTGAACGAACTAACCGTTCCCAACATCCCCCGAAATGTGGCGCTCCGGGAGGTTTAAAACTCCACTCTATACCTCTAACACTGAGAGTCTCTTCGATTTGCTGCTGGTCGAGATCCTTGATCAACTTCTTCAACTCTTGATTTGCTCCCGTGAAATTTGTGCCGTTGTCAGTGAATATTTTTTGAGGAACACCACGAATTGCCATGAAGCATCGAATGGACATTAGGCAGCAGCTAGTGTCCAGGGAAGCAACTACTTCTAGATGTATCGCTCGACTTGTCAAACATGTAAATAGCACGACCCAACGTTTCTCAAGGCGTCGGCCAACTTTTACTATCAATGGTCCAAAATAATCGATGCCAGTGCACGTAAAAGGGAAAACAAAAGGGGTTGTCCGCTCTGGTGGTAGATTTCCCATTAGTGCTACATTTGGTTTTGCTCGTAGTTCTCTACATTTCGCGCAAGTATTTCCGAACTTCTTTACTTGGGAACGAACCTTCAATATGCGATGCCGGAGCTTCAGGTTGTTGATGATAGTTTCTATACCTTGATGTGCGTTGGCATTGTGGAACGTCCTGATTAGCAAGTTGGTGAAGCTATGATTATCTGGTAGTATCACTGGATTATTTACATCAAACGGTTTGCTTTTGTCTTGAATACGACCTTTCATTATGATAATTCCGTTAACCAACACAGGGGAGTAGGCGTATAATCGGCTTGATTTTTTTACAAATCCAATGGTTCTTAAACTGTTGATTTCATCAGAAAAGACATCTCGTTGAACTTTTCCAATCCATACATGTTTCGCTTCATCCATATCGTGTACGTTGATAGTGAATTTCTTCGGTTTTTCGATCTTAGGAAGTGTTAAAAAATTTCTCATCTTCAAATAATAAGCAGTAGATCTTATTAGGCGGTAATAATCTGAAAATCTTCCTATATCGAGTAAATCCATGATATCTTCATTTTTATAAACTTGATGTATGACGGATTCCTCGTTAGTTTCCAAATCGAGACGATAATTAACAGATTCTTCCGGAGACATACGTACGCATTCCTGGTTTGGCCACTCATTTTGACGATATCGTAAAAACTCCGGACCACGTAACCAATCAGTCATGTTTGCGAACTTAGATGAATTTGTGGCTACATCGGCAACATTCAAAGCAGAAGGTATCCATTTCCACATCCCAGAACTATGTCCATTTTCTTTTATTTTGGAAACACGGGATCCAACGTACGCAATCAGGTTTTCATTGGTACATAGCCAAGCCAAACATATTTTAGAGTCCGTCCAAAAATATGTAGATGTCACTTCTACTTCAAGTTCTGTTTGTACCATCTTCATAATTTGGCTAGAAAGTACACAACCTTGTAATTCGAGCCTTGGGACAGTTTGCGATTTCACGGGTGCCACACGTGATTTAGCTAATACTAGAGCCACGTGTGATCTGTCCGAGTTTCGATACACCATGTAAATAACGCTAGCAAAGGCTTTATCACTCGCATCGGAAAACGCATGTAATTCCACATTTTGAAACGACGGAAACATCCGGAAAATAGTATCTTAGTAGTCGGATTTCTTTTATCATCGCGGTTTGCTGCAACCATTCCAGCCACTTCGGAATCAAGCCATCGGGAATTGTATCATCCCATCCAATTTGCAGGCGCCATAAATCTTGAAATAGTATCTTCAAGTGGATTGTTATAGGACTTAACACATTCAGTGGATCAAATATTCCCATCATAAACTGTAGTACCTGTCTCTTAGTGGGAATTTCGGTACCAGAACGGAAAACTGCGTCAAGCTTCAGGAAATCCAAGGAGAAAACAAAGTCGTCGGTTTTCAAATGCCACTGCAGACCCAAAACGCGAACAGTCGCAGTCGGTTCAGCTCTCAACGAGGGATCTATTGATTCAAGAACAGCATCGGAATAAGAAACAAATTTAACCAGTTTGAAACCACCAAGTCCGTGTGCCTTAATAACCTTTTCCACTAAATCAATAGCTTCTAATTCAGTGTCTGTTGAGTCAAAATAATCATCGACATAGTGTTGCTTAACTCCTGGAAGATGCTCTTCAAGTTCTTTTGCGTTAAAATTCTTTATAAACTGGGCGAATGAGGGAGATGAAACGGCACCAAAAATCATGGATTTCATCACGTAAACGTCGGGAAAATCAGTACGGTTCATGCCGCGCCAGAAGAAACGCTGAGAGTTCTGATCCTGTTCTCTGATTACCACCTGGTGGAACATTTCTTTAATGTCCGCCATGACTGCCACTTTTTTCTGCCTCCCTCTCATCAGTACAGCTATCAAAGACGGAACAAAATCCGGGCCCTTCAAAAGGAGGTCGTTTAAGGAGAATCCGTTTGATTTAGCTTTAGCGTCCATTACTAAACGAAACTTGTTTGCACTTGTAACACTAAAATGCGGCTAATACCATGTATTTGGTGTTTCAATTCTCTCCGCGGGTTGCAGCTTTCTTGCATAGCCTTTTGCAACGTAATCTTCAATTTTCTGGCAATACTGCTTAGCAAATTCCGCATCAGCATCCATTTTCTTTTCCATAACAGATAAGCGGCGGAGTGCTTGAGGCTTGCTGTCAGGAAAGGTAAAATTGTTGTATCTATAAATTTGTCCGACTTCGTAGCGATCATTGCAATGCTTTAGTGTTCGATTCATAATATCCAGGGCTCTCTCATCTTCTTCAGACAGTTTATGACCTTGCTGTCTGATTCCAAAATTTTCGATTTTGTACATTTCCTTGATTAGCTCAGTCAGTTCCGGATCTTGATCGTTACAACAGAGGAACACGTGGAATTGATTCGCATCTTCTACGGCTGATGGTTCGATTTCTCCATGTATAGTCCAACCAAGATGGCAGCGAGTCAATTGTAAACCTCTAATCGAGTATTGCACCGTTTTCAATGGCACAATGAGATCTGCGTTGTTTGATCCAATTAAAATCCTTGGAGTGGAAGGATTCCACTTCGCCAAGAAGAGGATACAAACTTCTAATTTTTGGAATGTCAAGGTTCACAGTAGGAAGATTCATATTCTTGATTGTCCGCACGTTCTTCATTTCGTACTATTTAGCTTGGTCGCTTGGTCCAGATATTTGAAAGGATAGCATCTTTGACTCCGAATCCTTGTGCGATATTTCATTTGTCCAACGGTAAGTTACCGGGCACACTGTACCGTTTAATTTCATTTTTTCAGCCAGGTCCGTATCAATCATTGATAGAGATGATCCCTCGTCGAACAGTGCAAATACTTCATAAATGTTGTCTTGAATGCGAATTTCAACTTTTCCAACGCGAAGAAGAGTCTTACCGTTCCTTCCATTAACGTGGCAGACATCTTCATTGTCATTTCTCCTGGACTTACGACTCGGTTTCTTGTATTCAGCATCCGAATGTACCAGCTCATGATGGTTCTTGTTACATACCGTACAGGTTTTATCGGATCGGCAATCACGTCGGGAATGATCTTGCTTCAAACATACATAGCATACATGACTGGATCTTGCTACAGAGCGGCGTTGCTCTACGGAAAGTTTAGTGAACTGCTCACATTTCACCAGGCTCGTGTGATCGTTTGATTTACACAATGGACACTTTCCTTGTGAATCAACTTCATGTGTATTGACATTCAGGACAGTTGGTTTTGCCCTTGTAAATTCCTTTCGATCTTTCCGGTTGAGAAAAACTGGATTCAGGCTCGCTAGCTGGTTCTCCATTTCATCCTCCAACCAGCAAGATAAGGCATGAAAATCGATAAGTTTGTCCTCTTTGAGCGTGGAAGCCTTATGCCTTATCCACATTTGCTTGCTGAAAACAGGTAATTTCTCATCCAGATGTGAGATTAGTTCAGGGTTCATCAAATACATCTCAGCTTTCACGTTTTTCAATGCCACCGCGGGTCCGATGACCGCATTGTAGAACGAACGGAAGGACTCTATGTTGCCGTCTTTCACATAATCCAAATTTCGTAGTAGCTCCAATCTGCTGGCCACTACCCACTCAGTGCGTCCGAAATTGGACTTGAGCATCCGCATGATCATGTTAACGTTTTCAGGGGCAGACAGTAAGAACTCTACAGTTTTTCGAGCCTTACCCTGCAAAGCGTTTTTTAATCTTCTGTCCGTCAGCTTACATTCAAACGTAGACGTCTTGAACTCATTTTCGAATATTGGCCAATCCATAATGTTTCCTGAGAACTGCGGTAATTCTTTTACTTGTCGACTTTGAAGCGCCTTGAACGCATGACACAAAACCTCGTTCACACCGTTTTCATCTACTTGATGTTCAGCTTTATCCGTGTCTTTACCAGCGTCTGCATCGACTCCATTTACCCATGCTTGAATGTGTTGCATTGAGCTTTGACTTGAAATGCCAGAACAGGAACGCAGCTCGCTGATATGAATGGCTCGTTCACGCTTTTTCTTGATAAACTCCGCTTTCTTCTGCTGCATCTTAAGTTCCATATCTTTCTGGATTCTGAGAGCTTCCATCTGCTGCTCCGCTAAAATTTTATCCTGTTCTAGAGAGATCTGCAGTTCTTCTTCCTCCAGTTCATCGACGAGTTCCAAGGCTCTGATTTGACTTTGCGTTTTGCTGGCTAACGAGTTTCTGCTTCTATGCGACCGATTACCACCGGCACTAACGGACGCGCAACTTCTTATCGACTTTGACACTGAATTATTACGAGCGACATTTACTTGTTCAATACCTGCACAAGCAGTTTCAGGCAGAACATTTCTCCTGATGGGAGTACGTTCCATTTTGACTTTTCGTTGAAACTTTGGAAGGTTGAGTATATAATCAGCTAAATTTTTTGGGACTGTACCTGCGTTGCACCTCTTGGGTCTTTGCAGGCGACTCTCCATATAAACTGTAAACTGGTTGTCGAAGGACCAAATGTTCAGGATCAGGAGGCAACAATGGTTTCACACTGGACTTGACGTTCGTACCTGCCGGGAGTGAAGGACCAAATGTTCAGGATCAGGAGGCAAGAATGGTTTCACACTGGACTTGACGTTCGTACCTGCCGGGAGTGAAGGACCAAATGTTCAGGATCAGGAGGCAACAATGGTTTCACACTGGACTTGACGTTCGTACCTACAGCTGGGAGTGAAGGACCGCCGGGAGTGAAGGACCGCCGGGAGTGAAGGACCAAAAATGTTCAGGATCAGAAAGGAAAAGGAATTTTCACACTGGGGTTGACGTTTTTATTAGGAGGTTTAATTGAAAATTCATCCGAATATAACAACGGTTGTTGGGGTAATGAAAGTTTTTTTCACTTCGTTGGGTTCCATGGGT